>JAWDJD010000001.1:12332500-12490000 GCA_035047305.1 Bradypodion pumilum | reverse complement strand
GGAGAACTTCATGAGTAGCTACCTGCATTCCTAAATTGCCAGCATATAGCCTACAAACAGCAGGGGCTAGGTGGTTTTTGAGGAGAAGGGAATTAAATGCCAGATGCTTATAAATAAGGTGTGTGACGATGAAGACTTAGATGATGAACAAACAAACAAACAAACACACAAACACACACACACACACACACACACACACACACAGAGGAAATGTCCAGTTAAATCCAGTCTCCAAGGAGAGAGGCAATGTCAAACAATAGACACAAATTTTTTTTATTTATTTATTTTTCACGCTTATATACCGCCCACTCAGGTACAACCCAACTCAGGGTGGTTTACATAGCGGACAGTAAATACATAAAAGACACATAATAAAATAAAGTTAAAAGTTAAAAAACCCACCCCTAAAAGGTGCGCAAGAACCGAAGGGACCTTGGGGGAAGGCACACTTCTCTATACCAACCACCCAATGGTACCCCCATCCCCACCCGCACCCCAAACTTGGCCCGCCAGCCAGGTCTTTAGTTCCTTCCTAAAGGGCAACAACTCCGTCTGGAGATGCAGTTCCACAGGCAGGAGGTTCCAAAGGGCTGGTGCGGACACGGAGAAGGCCCTCCTCCTTGTGCCAGAGAGGTGAGCCCCCCTGGCTGATGGCACAATTAGAGAGCCCCTCCGGTCTGCTCTGGTTGGACGGACAGACGTCCTTAGGGCGATGCGGTCTCTAAGATACCCTGGCCCACTACCATGTAGGGCTTCAAAGGTCAAAACCAGCACCTTGAATTGCACCCGGAGACAAACTGGTAACCAGTGCAGCCCCCGAAGCAGTGGTGAGGCATGGGCATAACGTCCACACCCCATCACCACCCGGGCCGTGGCATTCTGGACCAGCTGCAGCCTCCGAATGGTCATCAAGGGCAGCCCCATGTAGAGCGAATTACAGTAGTCTAGTCTGGAGGTCACCAGAGCGTGAGTGACCATGAGCAAAGAGTCCCGGTCCAGGAGCGGGTGCAACTGGCGAATCACCCAAAGTTGGGCGAAGGCCCTCCTGGCCACAGCCGCCACCTGTTCTTCTAGCAGCAGCCGCGAATCCAGGAGGACCCCCAAGTTGCGCACCAGGTTGGTCTGGGGCAAAACAGCCCCATCCAAAACCAAAGATGGTAGCTCCCGGGATAACGCAGGACCCCCTATCCATAGCCACTCAGTCTTGCTAGGATTCAGCTGTAGCCCATTTACCCCCATCCAGACCCCAACAGCCTCCAGACAGCTGGAAAGGACTTTGACTGCATCACTGGGGTCCCCACAGGCTGAGATGTACAACTGTGTGTCATCCGCGTACTGGTGGTACCGCACCCCATGGGAACGGATGATCTCACCCAGCGGCTTCATGTAGATGTTAAATAGGAGAGGAGAGAGTACCGAGCCCTGAGGCACCCCATATTTTAGGGGCCTAGGACTCGACCTCTCACTCTCCAACCACACCGACTGGGACCGGCCCCTCAGAAATGAGGAAAACCAGGACCACACCATGCCCTGGATCCCCAATCCTCGGAGCTGTTCCAGAAGGATACCGTGGTCAACGGTATCAAAGGCCGCTGAGAGGTCAAGAAGAGCAAGGACGGACGGATGACTGCCATCCCGCTCTCGCCAGAGATCATCCATCAGCGCGACCAATGCAGTCTCAGTACCATATCCAGGTCTGAATCCTGACTGGAATGGGTCCAGATATTCCGCTTCATCCAGTACCCCCTGCAGCTGACGTGCCACTGCCTTCTCCAGAACCTTCCCCAAAAAAGGAAGGTTGGAGACAGGTCTGTAGTTGGTTAGGATTGCTGGATCGAGGGAAGGCTTCTTCAGGAGGGGGCACACAAGAGCATGTTTCAGCAGTGCAGGAAACATCCCCTCTCGAAAAGATGCGTTAATTATAGCCCCGACCCAGCCACCTGTCACCGTCTTAGAGGCTTTTACCAGCCAGGCGGGACAGGGATCCAATGGACAATTAGTGGCACGGCCGGCCACAAGGAGCCTGTCCACTTCATCTGGGGAAACTGGATCAAACCGATCCCAGGTAACACCGCAAGACTGCGCACTGGCTCCCCCCGGACCCTCCCCATCCACGCCAAGATTAAACCCCGAGCAAATCCGATCGATTTTCTCCACCAGATGGTCAGCAAAGTCCTCAGCTGATCCCTGCCAACCAGGCACAGGCCCCGCCCTACCCAGGAGGGACCTGGTCACCTGAAACAGGGTGGCTGGGCGATTATCAGCGGAGGCAATAAGGGAGGTGAAGTACTGCCTCCTCATCACCCCCATCGCCACTAGGTAGGCCCTAATAGCGGCTCTAGCTAGTGTCCAATTGGAATCGCTCTCGGTCTTCACCCAGCGGTGCTCTAGGCGTCTCTTTGCCCGTTTGAGCTCCCGTAGTTCTTCCGTGAACCACGGGGATGACCTAGCTCCATGGGCTCTGAGAGGCCGTAGTGGAGCGATTACATCCAAGGCAGATGTCGTCGACCCGTACCACAGGTCAAGAAGTGCCTCAGGTGAATCGTGTCGCCGATCCAGAGGAAATTCCCCCAGTTCCCTCTGGAATCCATCCGGATCCATCAGTTGCCGGGGGCGGGCCACTTTAATCGGCCCTGCCTCCTTACGATGAAGTGTCGCCCCCAGAAAGTCTAGAGCCACCAGATAGTGATCTGACCATGGCACAGGTGTTATGTCTAGCTTCTGTAAACTCAGATCACTCTGCCACCGCCCCGACAAAAAGACTAAATCTGGCGTGTGGCCACTGCCCCTGGTCGGGCCCTGAATTACCTGAGCCAGGTCCATAGCTGCCATGGAAGCCATGAACTCCTGTGCCACCTCAGAACCAGACCCCAGCGAAGGCAAATTGAAGTCCCCCAAAACCATCAGACTAGGGAACTCCAAAGCCAACGCCGAGATGGCTTCAAGGAGCCCAGGCAGGGAGTCCCTTACCCTGCAAGGAGGCAGGTACAGGAGTAGGACCCCCAACTGAGCGTTAGGGCCCAACCACAGGAGCAGGGCCTCACAACCCGAAATTTGTGGAGTAGTGGCCCTGGCGACTCCCAATGACTCCCTGGCTATAATGGCAACACCACCGCCCTTACCCACATCCCTAGGCTGGTGCCAAACACCGAACCCGGCCGGACACATCTCTGATAGAGGCACTCCATCCTCAGGTCTCAGCCAGGTCTCAGTGATGCATGCCAGGTCGGCCCGCTCCCCCAAAATAGAGTCTTGTATTAGGGGAGCCTTATTACAGACTGACCTGGCATTCATCAGCAGCAGCCTAAGGGCAGGGTCACCCTGGATCAGCTGCTCAGGACCTAGAGGTGAAACCAGGGGGCCAGAACGTGGGACAGATATTAAGCATCAGTCCCGCCTTCCCCGAGTGCGGCCCGCCCCACGGTTCCCGCTATAATGCCTCATGCCCGTCACAACCTCTAAATGAACCCCTGGAACCTCCACCATTTTATTCTTTTATAATTATAATTTTATAATTTTATCCTTTTAGTGGTTACTGGTACCAGGAATGTGCACAGCGAAAATTTGCATAATTATTTCCATATTGGATTCCAGTTGTTTTTAACAAAAGGGACTGCTTTGTTTCATTTTGTCATTCCCACTCATGTATCAGTCCTCAAAGAGCCCTAAATCACCCTTTAAAACAGTTCTCCACCTTTTAAAGCTGGGGGCCAGGTCACACTCCCTCAGACAGCTTTGGGGGCTGGATGACCAGTTTTGCCCTTCCGACACCACATGGCACTTCCGGGTGTGGTGGAGACAATGGGACCCCACATGAAATGGTGCTGAGGGCCGCAGGTTGAAAATACCTTCTTTAAAACTACTCTAAGAAAGCACAGAGGCAAGGCAACAAAGAATCAATCTACCCTAAAAGCAGAAGACAGTCTAACCAATCACCAACACACATATAGTCCACATTGACAAAATCACAGAGTTGCACACATCTCACAGAAGCAAACAAATGTCTTGCCTAAACCCCGCCAAAATATATTTTGTCAGAACAAATACCCAGTAATTTAGTCAAATAACAAAATCAAACAGGAGGAGCAAGTCCCCACCACGTGCATACATCAATAAAAGAAGAGCAAGCAAGCAAATAAAGGAAAAAATGCAACCAAGCCTCTCTCCAGTAAAACTACTAAAATAAGGGGAGATGACTGTTTCTACCACCAACAGTTGATAGCTTTTCTTTGATTGTTTGAGAACAGATTGCAGGCAGCAATAATAATAATAATAATAATAATAATAATAATAATAATAATAATAATAATAATAATAATAATAATAATAATAATAATAATAATAATAATAATAATAATAACAATAACAATAACAATAACAATAACAATAACAATAACAATAACAATAACAATAACAATAACAATAACAATAACAATAACAATAACAATAACAATAACAATAACAATAACAATAACAATAACAATAACAATAACAATAACAATAACAACAACAACAACAACAACAACAACAATAATAATAATAATAATAATAATAATAATAATAATAATAATAATAATAATAATAATAATAATAATAATAATAATAATAATAACAACAACAACAACATCAACAACATCAACAACCACCACCACCACCACCACCACCACCACCACCACCACCATCTATTAATTTATTTATTTGATTTATATCCCACCCTACTCAGCACAGGCCGAATCGGGGCGGCTCACAACACAACAATAATCAAAGAGAGGAAAGGATCAAAGGGGAGGAATTTCCAAAGAAATTGACGGGAGTCCAAAAATTATTCAAGGGATCCTGTTGGCATCAGCATGCTGCAAGAATAATCCAAAGAAATGGGGGGAGATGCCCCATTCCCCCCCCAAGCCGAAAAAGGGGGAACAGTCTAGGATGGGGGGCCAGAGACAGGCAGGATGCAAGCAGGTAGCACAATGTAAGGCACCGGGGTGTTCACACACTTACAAGGAATAACTAAAGGAAAGAAAACTCGATACTGAAAGGGTTTCAGCCAATCCAGGCCCTTTTACAAATTCAAAATTCTCACTCCTCCCCAGTTGTTCTTGACAGTAGCCCTTGTGATGCTAATTGATGAAAAATTTCCCAGGTGATTTGACAGACAAAGGGTAAAACAAAGATTAAATGAAAGAGAGGAAACACAAGAAAACATGTACCCTTCCCTTGCCCCTTTTTCATTAGTACAGATAATTCATATTTTAGAGGTCCAGTTTTAAGAATCAATGAAAGAGACCTTCCCAAATAAGAGCTTCTCCCTTGTTTTCCATTTTCTTTTAAGCATAAAAGTCTCCTGCTTTGCCAATACTTTACTAACCAGAATAAGTTCACAAAACAGTATGTTGGCCAAAATACATGAAATACACACATACACCCCTCCCTTGAGATTTCATTTCTTTTGACATGGAAATAGAGCAAAGGGATACAGAATATGTGGACATAGCAGATTGTTCCCTGTGAGAACTAGGCAGTAGTCTTCTCAGAGCCATGAAAGAGATTAGTTGATTTTACCCAATCTCCCAGCATGCTCTACTGCACAGGCTTCTTGTGAGGATAACAAATCTAGAAAGAGGGCATTTCCCTGCCTTTAGATCAAAGGAGAAAAGACAGGATAAGAATCTAATACTTCTACATATAGGTAAGCTTTCACTGGGCATTTATGAGTAGCAAACTGAACAGGTACATAAGTCACTTGGTCATGGCCCCTCCTTCCATGATGAGATGTTTGTCTTGTGTCCACTTCTCCTCCTCCTCCTCCTCTCCCCTTTTTTTTTGAGGTGGGGAAATAATTTTTAAGTGCCCCCATTCCTCACTATCTTCAGTGAAAATAAAAATGTCCATTGGCTACAACAAGAACAAGAACAAGAACAAGAACAAGAACAAGAACAAGAACAAGAACAAGAACAAGAACAAGAACAAGAACAAGAACAAGAACAAGAACAAGAACAAGAACAAGAACAAGAACAAGAACAAGAACAAGAACAAGAACAAGAACAAGAACAAGAACAAGAACAAGAACAAGAACAAGAACAAGAACAAGAACAAGAACAAGAACAAGAACAAGAACAAGAACAAGAACAAGAACAAGAACAAGAACAAGTGATGTTCGACTTTTTTCCCCTATGTTGTTGCCGCCCTGAGTCGGCCTGCGCTGAGTAGGGCGGGGTATAAATTAAAATTGAATTGAACAAGAACAAGAACTGCTACTACTGCTGCTACTGCTGCTACTACTAGTCCTGTTGCATGCTTTGGAGTCAATTTTGACTTATGGCAACTCTTCCCAAGGTTTTATACATAAAGAATGCTCAGCAGTTTACCATGAACACTTACCTAGTCAGATTCTGTGTTATTCCCTGTCTCGTCTCAGGTTTTGGCTCTGAAAGCTCAAAGCATTCACTGCTGTTGACAGAACAATTATAATGATGAAGGAGCACAGTCCTATCCCAGCCATATTTAAGAGGAAGAATTCCATCATGCCTTGGAATAGCTTTGCACATAGGAAGCTCCTTGAAGCTTCTGGAAATTCCCAGAAGTATCTGGCAGTAGATTCCCTTTTTTAAATAAATAAGTAAATAAATATTCCCATTATTTAGATAGAATGAGCAGTCAGATTTAAAAACAAGGTGGAGAAGGGTAAACCAAGCTTATTCCCAAAACCTCAAAACACCACTGATGAGAGAGTGGCCACATGTCCGCCACTTTGGGCTGCCAGAAGACATTTCTGTTTTTGAAAGTGTTCTCCATTGGAGGGAGTCTCTAGGTATGATTTACAGTAGGGGTTCCCAACCTTTTCAAGCTTTGGGCTGGGTCACACTCTCTCAGTCAGCTTCAAGGGCCGGATGGCCATTTTGACCTGCCTGCACAATGGGGGTGGCCATATTGACCCAACAGCTTCAAAGGGGTGGCCATTTTGTTTCAAAAATCCCCTTGGAGGGGTGGGGGCTAGATTCAGACCTTCGTCCTTAGGTTGAGAACCCCTGATTTGCAGATTACAAAAGCAGAAGATAAGGGACTTTGAAGTTGATCCATTCACCATTAGCAGCACCTGGACAGAAGACTCAGCTGCAAACTCACACCTCACCATCCAACAATCTCCCCCATCAAGGTGAGGCACATTTTAATTCTATAGAAATTTTAAAAGGTAAAGGTAAAGGGTTCCCTTGCTCGAAAGCCAGTCAGTCATATCCGACTGTAGGGTGCAGTGCTCATCTCTGTTTCAAAGCCGAAGAGCCAGCACTGTCTGCTTCTGCAGACATTTCCGTGGTCATGTGGCAGGCATGACTAGACGCTGCTACCTTCCCACTGAAGTGGTCCCTATTTACCTACTTGCAATTTCTTGCTTTCGAACTGCTAGGTTGGCAGGAGCTGGGACAAAGACGGGAACTCATTCCATCCTGCAGTACTCGGGAATCGAACTGCTGACCTTCCGCCTCCCAGTCAGCGTCTTAGCCACTTGAGCCACTGCAATTCTAATCCTTCACATGGAGATACACTTTAACACATGCACCGTTACACAGTAGACTGCTGATGTGCAAATGGCCACTTAACTATTTGGTAATGTGGCATCTGAGGGCCGCACTGGCTTAGTGGTTTAAGACTCTGAACTTGACAATTAGAAAGTCGACAGGTTAGCAGTTCGAGACCCAAGTGCTGTGCTATGGGCAGGGCGTTTATTATCTGTCCCAGGTCCTGTCAACCTAGCAATTTGAAAAAAAATATGCAAGTAGATAAATAGGTACTGCTTCGGCATCTAGTCATGCCTGTCACATGAACACAGAAACATCTGAAAATGCAGACAGTGTTGGTTCTTTGGTTTCTTTCTTTGTGCCAGATGCACCTCCAGCATATAACATACAAAGCTAACATTAACACATCTAAAAACAAAATAGAATTAAAAAGGGCTAGATGGCATCTGCCCAATATTGGGCCACTTCAGCAGCATTTTCTCTTGCCAACATAAGGTCCTCCTGAGTGCACATTGAGGGGCATCATGTGCATTGTATCATATGGGAGATAGTTTGTACTTCTCCACATTCACACAGGCTGTCATCTTGGTTTAAACCAGAGATGAGCACCTCCCCTAAAGTCGAACATGACTGGCTTTCAAGCTTAGGAGACCTTTGCATTTGATGTGATGTCTGGAAGAAACATTAATTGGTGAAAGGTCGGGCAGAGAGAATACATTGGGGGTAGCACTAAATTGACAGTTCATAAGATCCAAGGGGGTGTATAATTTTTAAAATTATTTTAAAATACATTTTTAATGAGCCTTCCCCCTAAACTCCTTAACATTCTCTATTTGTTCCTGGTGTTAGGGATGGGTACAATGGTTATGGTTTTTCTCATTTTCCTTTTGTGCCACAATGTGGGACCCCCAGCCCTTCATGGGCAAAGGGGACATCAATAGCCCTTTGGCATCTCCATGGCCACATAGGATATGATGCAATAAGGCAACTTTTTGCTGTAGACCTGTTTACAGGTGGGTTGTCTGCTCTGAGACCTACAGGTACTTCTTCTTGTTCTTGGTAGTCCTGGCTGATTGATGAAACTTTACCCCCTGCCCCTAACCCAAGTCCAGGAAGTCTTTGCCTAGGTCGCCAGGCATGTACAACTCTAGGGTGCAGTGGTCATCTCCATTTACAGCCAAAGAGCCAACACTGTCTGAATCTGCAGACATTTCTGTGGTCATGTGGCAGGCATGACTAGATGCCGGATTGCACAGAATGCGGTTACCTTTCCCACCTATTTATCTACTTGCAATTTCTTGCTTGTCATCTTGCAGATGACACGACCGTGATCGGGCTCATTTCTGATAAGGAGGGTGAGATGGCCTATAGTGATGAGGTGGAGCGGTTGACAAAGTGGTGTAGAATCAATTATCTGCTCCTCAATATAAAGAAAACAAAGGAGCTTGTGGTGGATTTTAGGAGGCAGAGAACCGATGTCCAGCCACTTTTGATTGACGGAACCTGTGTGGAGAGGGTAGCAACGTTCAGATTTCTGGGCATTGAAATGCAGGAGGATCTGTCCTGGAGTGCCAACATAAGGGTGCTTGCAAAGTAGGCGCAGCAGAGACTGTATTTCTTAATAACTAAGGAGAAACCATCTTCTGCAAAAGCTGCTGCTTGCCTTCTATCACTGCGCTATTGAGAGTGTGCTTACGTATGGCTTATGTGTGTGGTTTGGGAGTATTACTCATCGGGATAGGATAATGTTGCAAAGAATCATTAAAACAGCAGAGAGTATTATCGGTGGTTCACTCTCCACTTTAGAACAAATGTATACCATCAGGTGCCACAGAAAAGCATTAGATATATTAGGAGACCCATTGCATCCTGGTCACCGCTTCTTCCAGCTTCTGCCATCGGGACGGAGATATAGAACAATGAAGGCAAAAACGAGCCATCTCAAGAACAGTTTCTTCTCTAGAGCAATTTTGGCACTAAATGGAAACTCTGGACTCTGAAGTCATCTTATCCTATTTAAAATTGTTATATTGTACTGTATTGTACTTTCTTAATTAGTGAATTTGCAGTTGTTTCTTTTTAAATTATGTGGTGTGCCTTTTTTTGAGTTGATATAGCAACCATTGTCCCACAAGGGGACAATGACAATAAATATTTATTCTATTCTACTATTCTATTCTATTCTTTTGAACTGCTAGGTTGGCAGGATCTGGGACAGACAACTGGCACTCACTCTGTTGCACAGCAATCAGGTCTTAAACTGCTGACCTATCGACATCCTAGTTGTCAAGCTCAGTATCTTAACCACTAAGCCTCCATGGCCACTTGCTTTTAATTATTACTTAAACTTAATTCTTTTTTCAAAAAATTGTACAAATATTGTGCTTTAATTTGATCTCTCATTTTTTAAAAAAATTGCAAGCTGCCTTGAGTCCCCCATGGCGAGAAAGGTGGTCTATAAAAAACAACAACAATAAATAATAATATCACATTAAGGAAGATAGGAAAGAACATATGAGACGGGCTACTATAATGTAAAATTTAAGAACAAACAAATTTTGAAAAGTACCCATATCTTTCATTCTAAAAATATAAAAGGTTGCTCTAAGCAGAGCAGATCTTTACAAACACTGTGGATTTCATGTCCTGGCAGGGGGTGAATCTGGGGGTGGGAGTAGATGATTGGATTTAATTTTTTTAAAAAGCAGAAAAAGCATCAACTCTGCAGCTCCATGCATTAATTAAAATAAGTTTGTTAAACTATTTTTTTTAAAAAAAACACCCTTCTTTAATTGTGTTTACCCAAAAGCCTTTTCTCCCTAATTTAAATAGCATAAACATCTGGACTAAAGCAATATTAGAATCGTGGCAGTAGTCAAGCAAATCTTGTGGAAAATAATGAAATTAGATCCCTGGTGTTGTGAAAAAGACGGGGCAGGATACATCAGTTTGATGTTAATAAAATTTCCATGAATGACTGAATACAATTAAGAAATTGTCAGTTGCGGCAATGAACTTTTGTAGCTCGTAGATGTTTGCATCATTTGATTATGCTGGCAATTTAAAATTGTTTGTTAGTGTCTGTGTTGGGATATTAATTATGACCTTTATTACAGCCCACAATTAAACCAGTCGTACAGCATTGAGTTGCCTGCCTTGTGGATGTGATGGGAAAATGATCTGTACTGTTTAGAACTGGGGGTGAGGTGGGGGGGGGGGTGTTGATGTCTTTCCTGCAATTGACCAACCCTGATTTTTCAACCCGGAAATGATATGAAATAATGCAGGGTATTACATGAAAAATATATATAGTTCTAAGTATAAACACAAAGAAAAAGAAAAGGTTGGACATATAGCAGGCAGGATGGTTTTCTGACAATGGAGGGCTTAGTTGAACTGCCTGCATCTGTGATGCTCATAGCATAGACTTGTACATGTTGTTGGATCTCAGTCTAATCTACTATTAACACCTGTTGTAGGGCTTAAACCAGTGGTTCGCAACGTGGACTCCCAAGCCCCACATGGGAAACTCAATTCCCAGAAGCCTAAGTCAGTACATTGGCTCATCAGTGTTTTGGGGTATGGACTTGGGCTTCTGGGAATTGAAGTCCAAAAACCAAAGGTTGGGAAACAATGGTTTAAACCAGGGGTTCTCAATGTTTTCAGGTCACGGGCCGGACTTCTCCCCCTCAGAAAGCTGTGCGGGCCAGTCACATGTTTTCTTGCAAGATCTCACATGAGATCTCACACATAATCTTGTGAGATCTCACGTGTTTTCGCACGTATTCTCTGAGATCTCCCATATTCTCGTGAGATCATAGGATTTCATGTATTTTGTGCGTATTCCTGCAAGATCTTGCATATTCTTGTTTTTGGCATTTCTGCCACTTGCATTTCTGCGGCATTTCTGCCGCTGGCAGTGGCAGGAACAAGGGCGGCAGGCCACATGAAATTGCCCATGGGCCATAGGTTGTGAATCCCTGGTTTAAACCCTTCTGTGGTGCTTTAAAAACAAAGAGATGGGACATAATTATACTAAATACCCTGAGAATATAGTCAAAGAATGCCAGAAAATCTTTCATAATATAGATGCACAGTATATACCACCATACCAGCTTGCTAAAGACTCTTTTCTGCATATATCAGGAATTTGTAATTTATTAAACCTTTTGCCTCAGTCACCAGTAGCAGGGGCATTAATGTACTGGAGAGGAAGAGATGTTGGAAATTGTTTATTATTAGGTGATGTGACTCTCATTGTTACTTCTGTTTACTTCAGTGCTTAAAAGTAATGATATTATCCCATCTATTGCTGCAAGCGATTTCTATTATAAACTATTTGGTGGAGGCTCGGTCTTGGCAAGGCTTATTAAAATGTATAGACTTTACAAAAGACCTGCTCTGAGTACAGATTAAAAGTTATAATACCAGTCTCATGGTTTGTGATGCAATGGATAAACCATAGGACTGCAGCCAAAAACACTACTCATGACCTGACTTCAATCCTGATGGGGATCAAGGTTGACTCAGTCTCCCATCTTTCCATTCTGGTAAAATGAAAACCCAGCTTGTTGGGGGCAAAATATTAGTTACCTTGTGAACTATCCAGAAATTGATCTAAGTGCTATGGGGTGGTGCTGAGGTGGTTAAACTGCAGGACTCTAGGAAACAACAACAACAACAACAACTCTACTCATGACCTGAATTCAGTCCTGACAGGGTTCAAGGTTGACTCAGCCTCCTATTCTTCAATGGCAGTAAAGTGAAAACCCAGCTTGTTGGGGGTAAAATGTTCGTTACCTTGTGAACTACCCAGAAAGTGCTATGGGGTGGTGGTGCACTGATTAAAACTGCTTTACTGCAGCCAAAAACTGCTGACATTGTGAGTTTGATCCTGATGGGGATCAAGGTTGACTCAGCCTTCCATCCATCCAAGGTTGGTTAAATGTGTTCACTCCACCACACAACACTCAGGTCATGAACTGCTGATATTCCAGTCATCAAGCTCAGGGTCTTAACCACTAAGCTCCCGCAGTCCTGGTAAAATACACTACTTACCATCAAAGCCTGCCACATGACCACGGAAATGTCTGCAGAAGCAGACAGCGCTGGCTCTTCGGCTTAGAAACAGAGATGGCCACTGCACCCTAGAGTTGGATACGACTGGCTTTCGAGCAAGGGAAACCTTTACCTTTACTACCATCAAAACCTTATTTGGCTCAGTATAAGTCACTGCTTACTTGGTGGTATGTAACATCTACAGGTACAGTAGCACATATAACTATTACTCATTGGACTAGATTATGCTGCTGGGGAAAGTTGAAAACAGCAGGAAAAGAGGAAGACCAGACATGCGATGGGTTGATGCAATAAAGGCACCCACAGCCTTGAGTTTACACAGCCTGAGCAATGCTGTTCATGACAAGATCTTTTAGAAGCCATTGATTCACAGGGTCACCATAACTTGTCAGCTATTGGATGGCACATAACAACAAAATACTTCATCGGCTATGGATTGAAAGGCTACCGCGATTACTACTCTCCCGTGCTCACGTGCCTGAAGGGTTGGTTGCTAGAGGTGCCTCAGCTTCCAATGCTCAGTGGGTGGGTGGGTGGGATGCCCATGCTAGGAAAGCCCACTCTTCTTTCTTTCCAGATGTGGGGAGGTGGGAATTTCTCATAATGCTCTCTGGTAGTGGTGGTGGGGCTTTGCGCCTGAGGTAAACTAAAGGGAGTACTTAACAAAAAAAATCTGGGTGGACATTCCACTACAATAATGGAGTAGACTGTACAGCCAGTGACTCAAAGCCAAGTGTTGGACAAAGGTAAATAACCTGACTCCCTAAAGGGGCCAATGGCTATGGGCAGATGAGCCACTTTACGTGGGGTGATGGTCCCCTCAGTGGAGGAAATGCCACTAGAAACCATCATATTGGGCCCAGCGGCAAAATGAATGGAGGAGGAACTCTGATTCCCAACGGTCATGGAGGCAGAAGAGGCCATGCCAGATGGACTGGCTATGAAGGCACATCTTGTCCATATCCTCAAGGCTGTGGCAGTCCATTGCAGTCCTGGTGTTAAATCCTGCATGTCTCATTTCATATGTGCCACAGGAGATAGCTCTGTGATCACAGTGTGTGGATCACTTCTTGGCAATCTGGGATCCACCTTAAACAAATTCATGCTAATGGCATTTCCCCTGCTTCGGGGGAAAATGCTTCACCTGGTGAGAGTGGGGGGTGGGAGCAAGAGACTGGCCTCAGTTGTGAGGCAGCCGGCACAGCCCATATGAAGACTTGCCATGCCGGAGCTGCCAAACCCGCTGGACACTACCAGTGAATTGTATTGTTAAATTCTGTATTTACATTGCTTGTATTGAAATGTTTTTTTTTTGCTTTCTGTTTCTGTGTTGGACATTTTTATTGTTGGATATTTTTACTGTATTTATTGTATATTTTATTGTTAATCTTCACTCTGTATTGCTTTTGTATGTCATTGTGCTTTTTATTTGTTGGGAACTGTCTTGAGTCACCCGTTGGGTTTGAATAAGGCGGTATACAAATAAAACCTGAAATGAAATGAAATGAAACAAATAAGAGAAAGTACTTTTTCACCCAGAAGGTCACTGGTCTATGGAACTCCCTGCCAGAAGAAGTGGTGACAGCTGTCAGTCTTGACAGCTTTAAGACAAGTTCATGGAGGACAAGGGCATCAATGGCTATAATTATGGATACTTAAGGGCAACCTCGGGGTTGTAGAGATAGGCAGGATATCTCTCAATGCCATTTCCAGGGAATCCTAAGCAGGTGAAGGCATCTGCTTGGGAATAATACCCTGGAGCACATGGTGAGCCACTGTGTGAGACAGAATGCTGGACTGGATGGGCTCATGTGGCCTGTTCCAGCAAGTAATGCATTCTCGGATATGTGTTGCAGCCAACAGCGATGGCTCTACCTCTCTTCAAGGTAAGGAAGAGGAGATATAAGGCATGACAAAGGAAAGATACTGCAAGAGGGGAGGGAAATTTCTGAGAATATCACTCAATGCCACAAAGAGGCAAGATAGACAAACAAGAGTAAACAAGAGTGTAAGATGCCCTTGTAAATTATTACAGCCCCCAAAAGGCAGACACTTCTGTGGTTGCCCCATTCATTATTCCCAGGCAGCATTGTTGATTTAGAATGGCTTCCTGTCTCCCATCCCACAATTCCCCAGCTGACTTTATCTTCATGTCAGTTTGCGACGGAGGTTTCAGTTCCAAGCAACATCCACGGAAAGAAAAGCGACAACAATAAATTGCACGCTGATACTGTTGCGGAACAACTCAATTATGGCCTGCAAATGAATCTTGTGAAATTTAGCTTTTGGAATGCATCTCCCATTCTGACGAATGCATTTCCCCAGGCTGTGCCTGCAACCCTTCTTTGAAAAGGAAGCCCTTTCAAATCACATCATCTTCCCCCCACCTCCCGATAGCCACAAGAGGGAGTGTAAGTCCACAGTGTAGCATCTCTCAACATTTGGGGTGCCAGATGGGCTGGCTAATCTCAACTGTGGGGGCGGATGAGAGCATACTTTACTCCTCCATCTTCTGCAGAAACTGTGAAGTGCCGAAAACGGACGTGGAGCTTGGTAGATTCTCAAAGGTTCTGTTGGTATGGCTGTTTTCACACATACCCATTTCTCTTTCCCCATACATCCCTATGAATCCTGCTCAGAGGGTCCTGCTAGAACAGGGATTTTCAACTTGTAGCCCTCAGGCCAGCTGTGGCCCACAAAACCATTTCATGTGCCCCCCCCACCGCCTCCACCACACCAGGAAGTGCCATGTGGTGGAGGAATGGCAAAATGGTCATCTGGCCCCAGAAGCTGTCTGAGGGAGTGTGACCCGGCCCCAGGCTTAAAAATGTTGAGAATTCGTGTGCTAGAACCTAACTTCATGGACCCTTCAACACAGAAGGAGGACTTTGAGCTCAATGGAGACAGCATATTTAGTAAATTTAAAGGGAGCTATCCAAGGTAGCGAACCTGTCTTGAGGATAGCTGCATGTGTTGGCCCTCTCATGGATCAAAGGTACTTTCATTGCCTCACTGACCTCAGACGCCATGGCCTCCTCTGTTGTCAGATGAAAAGAGAAAAGAATGCAGAGATAGGGAAAGATCGAGTGTCTTCTTAGGTAAAGATAAAGGTCACCCTAGCTCAAAACCCTGTCCTATCTGACACTAGGGTTCAGTGATCATCTCTTATTTAAAGCCAAAGAGCCAGTGCTGTCTGTGTCTGAAGGTGTTTCCATGGCCATGTGGCAGGCATGATGACACTGGAGTGCACAGAATGCAGTTACCTTCCCACCAACGTGGAACCTATTTATCTACTTGCAATTTCTTGCCTCTGAACTGCTAGTTTGGCAGGAGCTGGGTTAGAGATGGGAGCTCACTTTGTCATGCTGCACTCAGGTCTCAAACTGCTGACTGGCCGATCTTCCAGTCGCCAAGTTCAGCGTCTTAACCACTAAGCCACCACAGTCTCCTAGTGACTTCATAGTCCCTGGTTTTACCTTTTTTCTACCTTTGGAAAGAAGGAAATAGCTGTAGGGATGTTTGAAAATCCAACTGTTTACCCACATTACTCTAGCTAAGAGTTTCCTAACCTTTGGTTTTCGGAATTCAATTCCCAGAAGCCTAAGTCAATTCCCCAAAGCACTGATCAGCCAATGTGCTGACTTAGGCTTCTGGGAATTGAAGTCCCCCTGTGGGGCCTTGGCCCTATGTTGGGAACCACTGCCTAGCTTTTCCTTTCTTCGTTCTCCACAGTCTCATTTCCGCCCCCTGGCAATTTCTTGTTTTTTAAGACTCTCCATAAGTCTAGGCAATGCAAATCTTGGAGTGAGGAGGTGGGAGGGGAGAGGGGATAGATGTTATGCATCTCATTGATGATTTTGTGGCTTAGGAACAGCTTTCTTTCCCTGCATTTTCCCATATTAGGCTCACTTATCACTGGAGAAATGTTGATGCATACCCCTCAAATTTAATCAATTCTAACTTCTTCTTTACTTTATATTTTACTCCTTCAAGTGTCAAGTGAGATACAAGGTTCTTCCTCTGGCCATTCTAGCAGCCTTCACCAGCGTTATTTGGTGTTCTTGTAATATTCCTTTGATATTATCTCTCCACCTTCCTCTGGGTCTGCCTCATGGTCTTTGTCCTTCTCCTCTTTCCACATATACCTTGTAAGGTAGAATCCCAAGTCATGCTCTCCAAATGGGCAAACCCCTTTATTTGTTGTCTATGTAGTTTAAGAAAGGTTCTATTCCAATTCTTTCGCTTACAATCTCATTCCTGATTTTATCCCTTCCAGTCACTCCAGCAGTCTTCCTCGGACATCTCATTTCTGTGGTGACCAACTTTCATTTATGTTTTGTTGTAAGTGTCCATGTTTTGCACTGGTAACATAAGGCGGGGATTTTAACAACATATTCCAACCAATTCTATCAACATATAAAATAGAAGGATGGGTTTGGAGAAAACTAGTAGATTTTAATGTTCTTATTTTTACTCAAAATTTCATTGGCCCTAGGCCAGAACAGAGAAGCTCAATCCTTTCCCCAAAACTCCTCTGTGGTGAGTTTCCAACCCTTCTTTATCAGCAAGATCTGCTGATCGTACATTGTGAAGAACAGGGGGAGGATATGCATGTATATTCAGTGACGTGCAGTCTTTACTGCTCAGTGTTGGGTGGAGGCTGGTAGTAAAGTGAGATTGTGTACAATTTTAATGCACGTATAGCTACAGAAGGGTCTCAAGTGGTTAAGACACTGAACTTGGAAGGTCGGCAGGTCAGCAGTTCGAAAGCTAGAAATTGCAAGTAGATAAATAGGGACCACTTTGATGGGAAGGTAAACAGTGTTCTGTGCACTCCGGTGTTTAGTCATGCCTGCCACATGTCCAGAACAATGTCTGCAGATGCAGACAGCACTGGCTCTTTGGCTATAAATAGAGATGAGCACTGAACCCTAAAGTTGGATATGACAGGCTTTACCTATATAGCTACACAGCTACATTTCATGTAGAGGTAGCAGGGCCAGTCCTTGTTTAATTTTTGTCAAATGAGTATATAGAGAGGCGACATAACAACAAATATCTGTTTATCGCTCCAGCTTGTGCATTGTAAATACATATGCCTTGATTAAATCGTTTTAATTAACCTGAGCCAAGTTTTATTTCACCGTGACGCCTTCACATTGTTTGCATAGGTACGATGCCATTCTGGTTGCTTGATAAGTGGTAAATAAAACTGTAGGTCAAACTGTACTTGTATGTCTTTCCAACTATTATCATTTCAGCTTTTGAAGAACATTTATTCCGTAATTAATGGTTGTCAGCCTGTAATTTTCCTCTCTCCCAGTCATGACTTGGAATGCTTCACATTTTACATTAATTTTCAGTGTTTACATCATATACATCTAGTTGTGTCTTATGTTAAAGAAGAAAAAGAAAGCATGGTTAAAGATGAATAGGAAAACATTTAATGTCCCCCTTCCAACCCGTGAGTAATGGAGGAAGAACAGCTGATCTTGATCACAGGCCAGGTTCTTGATACCAGAACTGAGAAGCACTAGGCACCTCATGTCCAAAAATTAAGTTTTCCAAGAATAGCAGTTAAACCTAAGTGCAAACTACTTTTCAGTTTAGGCCTTTTCTTCCAGGTGAGTCACATTTAGGCATCTGCACAATGGGGCTGTGGTGGTTTAGTGGTTAAGACACTGAACTTGATGACTGGAAGGTCAGCAGTTTGAGACCCTACTGCTCCACGATGGAGTGAGCTCCCATCTCTGTCCAAGCTCCTGCCAAACTAGCAGTTCAGAAGCAAAAAAAAAATTCAAGTAGATAAATAGGTTCCACTTTGGTAAACGGTGCTACATGCACTCTCGTGTTTAGTCATGCTTGCCACATGGCCATGGAGACATCGGCCAACACAGACAGAACTGGTTCTTTGGATGTAAACAGAGATGAACACTGAACCCTAGTGTTGGATATGACTGGCTTTTGAGCAAGGACAACCTTTACCTTACAGTATGTGTAAGTTAGGTAGAATTATGGGTTTTGTAGTCAAAGAAATCCTAAAAGTCCTTCGCTCCCTTTCTATTGTAGCCGGTGTTCTTTGTGTCTCCTCTTTCCTATGGTTCCAAGAAAAGTAGATAGCCACCCAGAGTCTTTGTGAGTTGGGCGGCTATATAACTATGCATATAAATATAAATATAAATAAATAAATAAATAGCGGCATTCATTCACTGATCATTCGCCTACCCTGGTTCCTCCCTGAAAATGAGGCCCTTTTGCCCCCAGTGGGAATGACAGCTCAGCTAGAGATTCTTCTTCTTCTTTCATGTCCCAATCAAACCCTGGACTGCAAAAATGATGCCACTTTCTTGGCTGTGTCATTAGCCAAATTTAAGTCCTCATCGGTGCATGTTTCTGGCAGTAATTGGCAGACCAGTAGATGAACTGGATTCTGAATCTCTCCACATTGACACCGCATGTTGTTGTCCACCAGCAGCCCCCACTTGAGCTTGTTGATCTTACATTTAAGTACTCAGACCCTCAGCCTATCCAGGGTCCTCCAAGTGACATAGGGGAGGTTGAGTTCCTCCTCACCTATAACCTCCTTTAATGATGTCACTTGCCCAGTTGGCAACTTTTTCTGTCTTTTAATGTGGCTTTAACCCAGAGATGACACTAGGCTATTTCAGTGACAATTAATAGAAAAGTTTATTTAAAGTTGTTATAAGGAATAAAGGAAAATTATAACTGCATTTCATTCATTCAAAAAGGGTGAAAACACATGGTGAAAATCAGAAGAGCAGCATTCCATGATGAGAGTGATAACATTCAAAATAAATCAACCCAATTGTTACATTCAGGAATTTTCCAAGGCAAAACAGACTATGATTCTATTGTTCACTAAGTAAAGGTTTCCCTTGCTCAAAAGCCAGTTGTATCTGACTCAGTGCTCATCTCTGTTTCAAAGCCGAAGAGCCAGCGCTGTCTGCTTCTGCAGACGTTAACATGGTCATGTGGCAGGCATGACTAGACACCGGAGCACACGGAGTGCTGTCACCTTCCCACGAAAGTGGTCCCTATTTATCTACTTGCAATTTCTTGCTTTTGAACTACTAGGTTGGCAGGAGCTCATTCTGTCCTGCAGTACTCAGGAATTGAACTGCTGACCTTCTGCCTTCCATCTGAGCCACTGCTGTCACTAGAGCCCTCTAAATGGATACAATCCCAAAGAAATTAAATCTGTGGCATGTTAATTCAAAACCTATGAAATGAGCAGACACTTACAAGATTATCCAACACCACCTAAACTCCCTCCAGCATTCTAGTTGGAGCAGGCCTAAAAAAGTTCTCAATTACCTGGCAGCAAAGCTGACAAATCAAAAAGATGATTCACACATAAACTAAAATATTATAGCTACCTAATCCAAGAGAGGATTCACTTGAGAAAGCCTTGATGCTGGGAAAGGTGGAGGGCAAAAGAAGAAGGGGGTGGCCAAAAGTGAAATGGCTAGATGGTATTGTAGATGCAAGGGGCACAGAGCTGGGCGGGCTGAGGAAGATGGTGGAGGACAGAGGTGCCTGGTGGGCAATGGTCCATGGGGTCACAAAGGGTCGGAATCGACTATGTGACTGAACATCAAAAATCCAATGAGAGATGCAGAAGGCTTGATCCCATAGGTCTGGATGGGTAGGTTCAGCAGAGTTTCCTCCTAGATCCCAGAGGAGGGATCGTAGAGAAGGTCCTCAGGAAAATTTGGAAAGAGGGGAAGATGGGTCAGGGAGAAGGAAAGGGGAGAAAGGGTTTTGGAACAAAAAAACCTTTAGGGATTGAATTGAGTGGTGAGAAAAGCAGGGGAGGAGGACCACAACAACGACCCCTTTCTTGGGGTGCAGTGACTTTTTATTCCATTGACACCCTGAAAGTTTCCCACTTTCTGATTGGCTCCTCTACCTCCTTCCTCAGTTGCTAACCACAAGATGGCTCTTCATTGGAAAGTAACATGGTGGGACCACAACCTGTGGAGAATAGACTTCCATTGTTTTCAAGGGTTGCTATAACCCTAGGCACCATATCTTTGTATGAGGAACATTCTGGGCTCATGGGGTAATGGCATTCCAAAGGGTCTTAGGCCTTATGTATTCATACTGGCTCATTGTTTCAGCCTCAGCGAAGCTGCGTCAGCACCATGAAGTTGTTCTCAGCTTCCCATTTTCCAGACAGCTATGTTTTTTCTGCCCTATATGAGAGCCCCACCTGCATCCATCTTCTTGCCCCTTTTCCTGGTTTGTCCAGCTTTCCCCTGATGGCTCAGGCAGAAGGCGCTGAGTTTGGAGACCGAAAGGATGGGGTTCGATACCTGAGAGCTGCACGATGGGGGACATGAAAGGAGCCTCATTTGAGCATCCCCTGCAAAAATCATTTCAACCCAGAGTAATCTCTGACACGAAAGCACAAACACATCAGTTGTAAAAAGCCTCATTGATTTGTATTCTTATCGGTTATGCTAGCCAACCATTGTGAACCTCTGTACCTGATGTGTATACATTGATGCCATGAAGTCTCACTCTTATTTCTAAGACACCTTTTGTGCTCTCTGTTCCTGACATCCAGATGTCTTTAGGATAGGGCCTGAGTAACACTTCCCTCATAAATCTCATAAAAACGACTGCCTTTTATATGACAACTGCCCAAAGTTTACTGGGGAGAGAAGATAAATGCCCAGTTTTATTAATTCCCCTTTTATGAATGGAAAGGTGAATGCTACTGGATTGCTGAATTGATTAACATCGGAGGGATCGCCTCCTGCTTCTTTGTTCACTAATAAGCTAAACAAATTAAATTAAGTGGGGTGCTCTTTTTCTCTGCTCTCATGGGAAGGAAAAGGCGGGGAAGCTTAAAGGAAATGTGTCTCTTTTATGAACATGTTGGAATGTGTGAGAAATAGTTGGAGATGCCAGTCAGATGTGCAATTCTGTATGTTTTTGTTTTATTTTTTAAAAAAATGAGAGAGAGAGAGAGAGAGAGAAAAGAGAAATAAAGAAAAGAAAGAGCCTGGCCTGGCAAGTAGAGTAAATCACAAAAGTGATCTCAAGTGAACAGAGATAGATTTTCTGGAATACGGTGTGCAATGAAACCACTGACCTCTCTTACAAGGGTTCATGTCTTTCTCTACAGAAACAGATGGGTAATAGCATAATGTTGAAATCATGTGCTACGTAATGTGGACCCCGTGATTGCAGACCTGATTGCTTGCCATATGGTAACTGAAGGGTTGAAAAAAGAAAATGGGATGATATGCAAACCTTTTAAAAAGCGACATCTTTTATGGAGCGGCCATTACATTAAAACCCAAACTCGGCAAATGGAAGAGGAAAAGAAACCTTGGTGAATAATGATGAAATAACAAAGCAATAAAAGGGAAGAAGAAAGGAGATGAACCGTACCGCTTTTCCTTCTCATTGTTTTCCATATGCAAACGAATGCTGCCCTTAAAGTCCTCCGTAGTTGTGGTTTTTTTTTTTTATTCTTCCATGGAGTCTGATGGGTGTCTGGTGTAATTTGGTTGGACGTTAATGCCTGCAGGGCAGCGATATTGTAAGAAGGAGTGACATAGAATATAGGGTGGGCCAGAAAGAAAGAAGGAAAATGCAAAAATATTCAACAGATCATATTTGCTTGACCCAACCATCTCAAGTGCTTGTGTTCCAACATCTTACAGACAGAAAGAGGAGCATACATGTGTAGTTATGCCACAAAGGCCTCACTGTTGCAACAAAGTGCAATGACTAGAAACATACCCAGGTGTGAGGAAAGATGAGAGGATGCCGCCAGAAACATCAATGCTTTGTGGATAGTCTTTTCCTCTGAAACACAAAAGTAATGAATGCATGACCTTCTGTCATCTCATTGTATAAAGGGCTGTGGTGGCTCAGTGGTTAAGAAGCTCGCCTTGTTAACTGGAAGGCTGGTAAGTTGTTAGTTCGAGACCCGGGTACAGCATGATGGATTGAGTGCCCATCTCTGTCCTAGTTCCTGCCAACCTAGCAGATCAAAAGTAAGATAAACAGGGACCACTTTGGTGGGAAAAGATCTTGAGGGCATGAAAGGAGCCTCCTTCGGGCTTGAGTGGAGTTTCTCCAGCAAAAATCCTTTCAACCCAGAATAATTTCTGACATGAAATTATGATTATTACTAGCCAACTATAACAGGCTAGATGGATTCCCGTGTCCTTGTTTCAGCAAATGAGTCCCAGGACTCTTCTGCACATGTAGCATTGAACAACATAGACCCATTAGATGCACTGGTGCCTGAAGAGTGATCTTGAAGATCACTGGAGATCACGACCAAGATCACCCACTGATTGCTATGTATGGGTATGAAAACTAGGCCATGGAGAAAGCTAACTGGAAAGAACTCATACATTTGAAACAGGGTGCTGGACGAGGGCTTTGCAGATATCCTAGACCAGGGATTCTCAACCTGCAGCCAGCGGCACCATTTCATGTGGCCCCCCACTGCCTTCATCATCCATAGGGTGGAGGAAGGGCAAAATGGCCATTCAGTCACCAAAGCTGTCTGAGAGAGCGTGATCCGGCCCCTTGCTTTGAAAAGTTGAGAACTCCTGTCCTAGACTGCTAGAAATACAAAGAAGTGGGTGCTAGATCAAACCATGCCTCGATTTTCTCTAGAAGAATTTTTTTTTAAAAAAGAAGGCTGTCATGCAATGGGCACATCAAGAGCAGACAAGACTCATTGGAAAAGAGAAAGTTGGAGGCAGTAGGGTAAGAAGAAGACTGGTTGTGAGGTAGATTGGCTTAAGAAAGGAAGCCATGACTTTGAACTTGTCAGAGGTAGCAGAGCTGTTATTGATAGGACCTTCCAAACATCACTAATTCATAAGTTCACTGTATGTTGGAAGTGACTTGACAGCCCATATCAACAACAGTTGTAAACTCCTTGAGGAAAGGGGGGCTAAACATGTAAACATGTGGAAGGGAGGATATGGATTACAAATGAAAACATTTAAAAAGAGAAATATAACAGATAGATAAGAAAAAAGGCAACATGGGCTTAAGAGAACTGTATTCTCCCATAGCTAAAATACAACCCCCCCAAAGCAGCCTGCTACATTATTAGTGTGCTTTGGAAGAAAGCAAACACTAAAAGCTATTTATTCCAATCCTATCTGGTGTACTTTTGAAGTTCTGCCTGCCTCTTTTATGTAATTCTCTTAGCCTTTTTCAAATCACAGCTTTTTAAAAATGTATTTAAATGCATTTGATATTCAACTCCCCTATGTCAATTCTGGTGCAGTAATCATTACAAAAAGAGAGAGAGGAATTAATCTGTATACCTTTGAAGCAGGCGCTTTGGCGGGCCTTCAGTTCCTGCCGCTCTAAACATGCCACAATGCAAAGAGATCTATGCTCAGGATTGGTCATTTAAGTGTAATAGTTGCAGGGGGTTGTAACTTGGTTCTGGAAACTTCATGGGCTGATTCTGGAAAGCTTTGGGAAAACAGCCATGTTCTTGAACTGGGACAGCGTGGTGGTGGGGTATATATTGAGATAGCTTGTTGGAAAACTCGGTGGCCATGATGATGATGCTTCATGAGAAACAGCATAAACAGAAAACAAACAAACAAAAACCAAGTTTTGTAACACCCCTCCCACCCCCCACACACACTTATATTATGCTTAAAAAAACCCTTTCCCTCCAGGTGCCGACCCTGGGGTTAGTAAAGAAGACCCTTCTTTGTGGTGGCATCAACTGGAACTCTCTACCTGTTGAACTGTGCTAGGTTCCATCTTTGTTTGTATTTTTTTAAAAAAAACAGCTGAAATAATTTCTCTTTAAAGAGGTTTCTAAAGAGTTCCTTCCAAATGCTGAAAAATAGGTTTACTTAACTTGATATTTTACCAGTGTGAGTTTTTTTGGAAGGGTATTGTTCTTGTTTATTGGGTTTCCTCTATCATTTATTGTTTGGTTTATTGTTTCTTGGTTTTGTGAATTGCATTAAGTTTAATCTTATAGAGCTATTTGTAAAACATAAAAATAATCATCATCATGCAGAGTGGGAGAATATCCCAAATGGGTGAGTGACAAACAAACAAACAAACGAACGAACGAACGAACGAACGAACGAACGAACGAACGAACGAACGAACGAACGAACGAACGAACGAACGAACGAACGAACGAACGAACGAACGAACGAACGAACGAACGAACGAACGAACGAACGAACGAACGAACGACAGACAGACAGACAGACAGACAGACAGACAGACAGACAGACAGACAGACAGACAGACAAACAAACAAACAAACAAACAAACAAACAAACAAACATTTTAGGTAGCAGAACCTTGTGTTTTGTACAGTGCAGACAAGGCTTTAATGCAAAATACAAGGGGTTGGGGTTTGTTTTTATTTTTTGAAGGCAACATCGCCTTCTGATAATTGGAAGGAAACAGAATACTTTAAATATCAAAATACCTGTAGAGAGAATAAGGATACAAGTGGCAGAGTTCTAACACCTAGGAACAACATTTATTGAAGATGGCAAAATGGATATGGAAATTGACATACTGTGTCGTAAGGCAAACCAAATATTGGGATCGCTCCGCTCTTACTACATAAGGCAAATACAGACCAGCACAAAAAACAACAACAACACCTCATACAAAGCATATTCATACCTACCTTATGTTACCAGTGCCAAACATGGACACTTGCAACAAAATATAAACAAAAGTTGGTCACCACGGAAATGAGATGTCTGAGGAAGGTTGCTGGAGTGACTAGAAGGGATAAAATCAGGAATGAGGTTAAGTGGGAAGGAATTGGAACAGAAACAATCTTGCACTACATACAGAGACAACAAATAAGGTGGTTAGACCATTTGGAGAGAATGCCTTGGAATTCCATACCTTACAAGGTATATATGGAAAGAGAAGAAGGGCAAAGACTACAAGGCAGGCCCAGTGGAAGGTGGACAGAGAACATCAAAGAAATATTACAGGAACACCAAGTAACACTGATGGAGGCTGCCAGAAGTGCCACAGCAAGAACTTTGTATCTTACTCAACAACCAAAAGTGTAGTAGAAGAAGACTTTTGGTGCAACCCCCCTCCCAACACATCCATGATCCCCCCCACACACACCCATAAATGTAAACAATGCTCAAGACTCTTGTAATTTCACCCACTGAAAAGAAACCTTAAGAATTTTTCATCCTTGCCTGCTAGAACAAAAGGAGTAAAGATTTACACCAGCTAGGTCATGCAACTGGGCAGTTATAGCAGGAGGGATATAAATCCTACCTCGATCCACTCTCACATAAACTACAGAAGGAGTTTTTTTCACAACCTGCCAAAGGGTGATGTATTTTTTCTTGGCACTCCAAACGAGAAAAGAGAATGCAGCTGACGGTTTGTGTATATTAAACAACTAACACTTCAGCAAAATGATTCATACTGTGCAAAATGACAATCTCTGCTGCTTCATTGTGTGCATTTTGAAGGATTAGAAGCATTAAAGGGACTGTTTACACCCTGCTTTAAAAAACTATGCTTACTGTGTGTTTTTCACAGTAAGGACATTTTGTGTTTCTACAAGTTGTTGAAACTTTGCTAGAAGCAGGAGGCAGGAACCAGCATTCACTGGCTGAAATCCTGGCAGTGATTTAGATGGACATGAGCAAACAGCATAATTCAGGATGGCGAACAGCTGCTCAGAAATGTCTTACGGATCTTAGATTGTTGCCAGCACTTGGTCATTGGCAGTTTGCTGCAGGGAGTTACACAATTTAACCTTATGCGTACATAAATCACTGACAGGATTCTAGCCCTGTTTTACTGTCAAGTGGAAGTATCTCACACAACACAAGAAAACATTTTGTTGAGAAGTCTCATCAAGACAAAACAGTCCTACTTGTCAACTGTGTATTTTTTTAATATTTCTGGGTGATGCTGTCAGTGGGGAAATGGCTAACCTCACCAAGATGTGTTATCTAAGGGCTCTCCCAAAGGACACACAATGGACGGTTTGGTCTCAACATTTTCTTTAGCACACTAGATTGACCTGTTGTGGTGAAAATAGGAAAATCCCAGTTTGTTTATTGCATTGCTGTAATTTGGGACTTCCAGGTCCAGGAAGGTCCCAGTATTGAAGAATCATCTCGTCTAGCTTAGACTTTGGATATGGCCACTCAGATCCCTGGTCTAATTGTGACTCCTCATTTAGTGCTTATTTGTGGAAATCATTTCCCATTGTCCTTTGTTAGTATTGCCTTTGTTGGCTGAGCAACTTTAGGGCCCCAGTGGGATGGAAGCTCTCACATTCGGCAGTGGAGGGAGATCTTTGAAGATCCAGCAGTGAGTGGATCTAGTATAGCTGTGGCCCACTCCAGCATTTGGAAATCTAGGAGGGAGTCACTGACATTCCCTAGTAAATCAGGGTCTATCTCTGCTCTTCAGAAAGCAGGGCTAGAACTGTCAGAATGGGGAAACAATCATGAATGGAAGAACTACAGGGAGGCCTATCGAATCTTTCTCTAAATTTGCCACTTATCCTATCCAGAGTGTCACCCATATTCATGTGCTCATGTACCCACATACTTATCACAATACACTCTTCAAGTATAAATGGGCTTAAATCGGCCATATTTCTCTGAAAAAAAAAATATATAATACATATGCCGCCACGGATTTTGGCCCTGGCTGGGACGAAGAGGCCCTTCCTGGCCACTCCACCTGCTGGTGTCCTTGGACTTAAAAGGCGGGACCGGCAGGATGCTAGATGTGCTTCCGCCATGGATTTCGGCCCCAGCTGGGGCAAAGAGGTCCTTCCCGGCCACTCCACCTGTCGGTGCTCCTGCCCCCCCGGATTTAAAAGGCGGGTTTTATGTATTAGGGCTGGGGTAGGGATAGACAGTTGTCCTATTATATTATTTTGTACTGTATTTTTGCTTCTTACTCTTGTTTGCTATTTTAATTGTATTAACTGTATTGCTTTTTGATGTTTATTTTTGAATTTTGGGACTGTTGTATTTTTTATTGTATTGCAATACCAATTGTTGTAAACAATGCTGTATTTATTTATGTATTGTTTGACTTGTATTGCATTGTTTATTTGCTTTGTTATTGGCCACCTTGAGTCACCCATTGGGCAGAGAAAGGTGGGGTATAAATAAAACATGAGATGAAATGAAAATATGGGTGGGTAGGGACTTATGGGCCACCATGTACATAGCTTCTGGCCTGAGTAAGTGGACCTGATCCCGAAAAGCTCACATTAAAACACAGCAGTTAGTCTTTAAGGTGCCACAACATTCTTATCTTTGTTCTTGCTTTGTTTCTTGTCGGATACACTTGCACAGACTAATATGGGTGCCACTTCCTTGAGTGAGTTTTCAAAAGAAATACCCACTCATCTATCTTGGGTTGCATGAATGGAATGTCCTGTAGGATTCCAGCCTTTGCTTTTCAGCAGATATTTCTTACCTCCACATTCACAGCACATTATTGAACATTACAAGCAAGGAGCGTGAGACATCATGCTCAAAGCACATTATCTAACATTTGGCCGGGGAGGGGGCATCTGATTGCAAATAAATAAATAAATTCAGATTAGGGATTTAGGTAAGAGAAAACACAAGCCATTTCTTTGATGCAGCTTCCAAATAAGGGAAATAACCAGTCCTACCACTAGCTGGAATATGTACAACAGTTTTCTGTCCACCAGTGATCAGATGATCTTAGAAACTGCTAAAATTTCATAGCAATAGCAATTACATAAGAACATAAGAACAGCCTTGCTGGAACAGGCCACAGCCCATCCAGTCCAGCATTCTGTCTCACACAGTGGCTCACCATTTCCTTCAGGGTATTCCCAAGCAGATGCCTTCACCTGCTTAGGATTCCCTGGAAATGGCATTGAGAGATATCCTGCCTATCTCTCCAACCCGGAGGTTGTCCTTAGGTAGCCATAATTATAGCCATTGATAGCCTTGTCCTCCATGAACTTGTCTAATCCTTTCTTAAAGCTGTCAAGACTGACAGCTATCACCACTTCTTCTGGCAGGGAGTTCCATAGACCAGTAATCCTCTGGGTGAAAAAGTACTTTCTCTTATTTGTTTGAGAACTAGTACCCAAAAGTTTCATGGAGTGTCCCCTAGTTCTAGTGTTGTGCGATAGGGAAAACAGTTTTTCCTTATCTACTTTGTCCACACCGTGCATGATTTTATAAACTTCAATCAGGTCACCTCTTAGACGCCGTCGTTCAAGAGTGAAAAGGCCCAACCGTTGCAGCCTCAGATGGTAAGGAAGGTGTTCCAGTCCCCTAATCATTCTGGTTGCCCTCCTCTGTACTTTCTCCAACTCCATAATATCCTTCTGGAGGTATGGCGACCAGAACTGTACACAATATTCCAGATGGGGCCTCACCATAGATTTATAAAGAGGCAAAATGACACTTGCTGACTTATTTTCTATACCCTTCCTAATGATCCCTAACATTGAGTTTGCTTTTTTCACTGCTGAGGCACACTGGGTTGACACCTTCATTGAGCTGTCCACCAGGACACCAAGGTCCCTTTCCTGGTTTGTCGCAGAGAGTTCAGACCCCATCAGTTTATAAATGTAATTGGGGTTTTTTGCCCCAACATGCATCACTCTGCACTTACTGATGTTGAAGCTCATTTGCCACTGTTTTGCCCACTCCCCCAGTGTCAAGAGATCCCTCTGGAGCTCTTCACAATCTCTCACAGTTTTCACTACCCTGTATAATTTAGTGTCGTCAGCAAATTTGGCTACCTTGCTTTTTACTCCTACCTCTAGATCATTTATGAAGAGGTTGAAAAGCAGGGGTCCCAGTACTGAACCTTGGGGGACCCCACTCTTTACTTCCCTCCACTTGGAGAAGTGTCCATTTAGTGCTACCCTCTGTTTCCTGTCCCTTAGCCAGTTGCTGATCCAGGACAAGACCTGTCCCTTTATTCCATGACTGGTAAGTTTATTCAAGAGCCTTTGGTGTGGGACCTTGTCAAAAGCCTTCTGAAAGTCCAGATAAACAATATCAACTGGATCCCCCTTATCCACATGCTTGTTGACACTCTCAAAAAATTCCAACAGATTAGTGAGGCATGATTTACCCTTGCAAAAGCCATGTTGGCTCTCCTTTAGCAGTGCCTTCTCTTCTATGTGCCTATTAATTCTATCTTTTAGGATGGTTTCCATCACTTTACCTGGGACACATGTCAAACTGACAGGCCGGTAATTTCCTGGATCACCCCTGGATCCTTTTTTGAAAATTGGTGTTACATTCGCTACCTTCCAGTCATCAGGCACAAAGCCTGATTTGAGGGAAAGATTATATATTTTGGCTAGGATATCAGCAATTTCATCTTTAAGTTCCCTGAGAACTCGTGGATGGATGCCATCTGGTCCTGGGGATTTGTTAGTGTTTAGCTTAACAAGACATGCAAGGACCTCCTCCCTGGTTATTTCTATCTTGCTTAATTCTTCGGTTTCCCTCCCTACGAAGATAGGCTCTGTTTTGGGCATGTGGTCTCTGTCTTCTTCAGTGAATACTGAAGCAAAGAATTCATTGAGTCTCTCTGCAATCTCTGTTTCCTCTTTAATAACCCCTTGCCTTCCATTGTCATCTAATGGTCCAATGGCCTTCCTAGTTGGGTTCTTACTTCTAATGTACTTAAAGAAGTCTTTGTTATTTCTCTGAGTATTCTTAGCTATACGCTCCTCAAAGTCTTGCTTTGCTTTCCTGATTGTTGCCTTGCATTTGTTCTGCCAGAATTTATGTTTCTGCCTGCTGTCCTCATTTGGACAAGCCTTCCATCTTCTAAATGAGCTTTTCTTGCTCTTGATCACTTCCCGAACAGCTCCTGTAAGCCACATCGGAGTCCTCTTGGACCTGGCAGTGCCCTTTTTCCTTTTGGGTATGCATTCCAATTGAGCCTCTGTTATTGTTTTTGTAAACAGCCTCCATGCCTCTTGGAGTGTTTGGGCTCTCTCAATTTTCCCTTTCAGTTTCTTTTTTACTAGTTTCCTCATCTTTGGGAAATTTCCTTTTTGAAAATTTAAGGTCTCTGTGTTAGATTTTATCAGTGACTTGCGGTCTATGATCAAGTTAAACATAATTGAGTTGTGGTCACTGTTCCCTATTGGATCAGTCACATTAACATCTTGCACCAGATCCTGAGTATTACTCAGGACCAAGTCAAGGATTCTTGTACCTCTAGTTGGGTCTTCAACCATCTGTCCCAGGGAACAATCATTTAGCATATCTAGGAACTTTATCTCTTTATCGTGTGCTGAACAACAGTTCACCCAATCTATGTGAGGGTAATTGAAGTCCCCCATTATAACCAGGCTTCCCTTCCTGGATGCCTCCTTTACAACATTCTCCAACTGCCAGTCTCCCTCAAGAGTTTGGGTCGGAGGCCGATAGTATATGCCTACTGTTAGACCATCGTTGTGGCCTGGTACTCTTACCCACAGAGCTTCTAATGGTGACTCCAAATCACCTAGATATTCCAATTCATACGATTTTATCACTTCTTTGACATACAAGGCTACACCACCTCCCGTTTGCCCCTTCCTATCCTTCCTGTACAGTTTGTAGCCTGGGATAACTGTATCCCATTGGTTATCATCCGTCCACCAGGTTTCAGTGATACCAATAATATCAATATTTTTATCTATTGCTAAGTATTCCAGTTCCCCTATTTTGTTACGGAGGCTTCTGGCATTTGTATACAAGCATTTATATATGCTTTCCTGATACAGTCTTTTGAGTCCAGTTGCATTGTTAGACTGCCTCTTGCATCCTTCTGCTAGAGTGCTGGTGACTAGCTCCTTGCTCTGCTCAGTAATTTTTGCATCCTCCTCACTACTCAAGTACACACTTTTCCGAACCGGATGCTGCCCAGCTCCTGTCGGCTTTCCCCCAGTTATCAGTTTAAAAGCTGCTCTGCAGCCTTTTTGATGTTGAGTGCCAGCGTAAATTACACTTACGCTTAGTGCACTTTGTGGGCAGTTCACAAGGTAATTAGCATTTTTTTGCCCAAAACATGCTGGGTACTCATTTTACCCACCTCCATTTTACCTCATTTACCATTTTACCTCATTTTACCCACCTCCGAAGGATGGAAGGCTCAGTCAGATTGGAGCCTGGTGAGGATCAAACTTACAATGTCAGCAGTTTTGGCTGCAACATAGCACTTTAACCACTGTGCCACCATGTGGCTTTAGGTGAGTGCTGACTTTAGCCTCGCTTCTTAGTCTGAATGGATCCTAACAATTTTTAAGGCCTTCACGCAGGGGAGACCCTTTAGCACATACCTTAGAGAGATTGAAATGTGCTAACATGCTGGCCTCCTGGGTGGAAGAAATGAAACCTAATGTGTGACGGACATGTTATACTGTATAATCATTGGCTGGATTCCTTTAGGAGGATGGCAAGGAGGTGGACCGTGAGGGAGGAGATATCACCCAGAGAGAGGAGGCAAGATGTTCTCTTGATCCAATACCTTGAGCTAAGGGTGAACTGCAAAGATGTAGTTGCTTTCTTCTGCAACTTACTCTGATAACAATATACTTTTAAAATACGGGAAGATGCCTGAAGTGTTTACTTGGCTATTCGCTACCTTATCTACACAAATCTAGTATCCTGGGGTGCTTAGCTAGAGAGGCAGCAGCTCAGAAGCAAGAACCAACCACTGGTGGGCAAGAAGACCTACTTGTGAGAAAACTTGATTCCTGACAAGGGAAGCCTAGGCCCCCTTCACACTAGGAACATAAGAGATTATGCTCTTATTCTCTCTCTTCCTCAATCTCTCTCGGTGTCTCTTCAGTTGATAATGACATTCTTTGACTAAAAGAGTGTTTATATCAGTCATATGCTTGCAGTTTCCACAGTTAAGTCAAGTGACATGAAGAATGAGAAGCTAAGACACAATGCTTGACCTATATACATTATCCAAGCTTTGCTTGCTGCTTAAGTAGGTCAGATGGTCTCTTCAAAGGGATTAAAAACTTACTCCTCTTACGCCAAAGAGGTTGTTGTTTAAAGCTGCCTATAAGAATGCAATGGCATCTTTTTATTTCCTTTTGCTTTGCCTCTTCCTTCTATGTAAATAAAATCCTTGGCTTCCATGTTACTGAAGTGGAGACATCGTTCCACATCAGAAGGCAGCAAAGTTGCCTTTCCCACAGGATAGAGAGGTAAAAACACAACAAAACAGAAAGTGTGAAATCCCTCTGTTCACATCATAGTAATATCTGAACAGGACATCTGTAGTATCTTAGAACATGCCTGAATGATTCTTCCACTGTGGCAGATTTCCCAGTCCCATCAGTTTTAGGAGAGGTTCAGCTAGAGGAGTGATGGTGAACCTTGGCACTCCATGTGTTCTCGTATTTCAATTATCAGAAGCCCAAGTCAGCACTCCTGCTGATCAGGGCTTCTGGGAATTGAAGTTCAAGAACACCTGAAGTGCCATAACCAGTGTTGCACTGAAGCTGGTCCTGTACAGTCCGACCATACCGGTAGCAGAACTGGTTGGCCATACCCACCTCCCTCCCACACCATGTCCACCTCCTCCTCTCCCCGCACACTGGACGCGACCAGGAGCCAGGAAGAAGGAGGAGGAGGCTGCTGGAAGGTGGGTGGGGTGGTGGGCTGGTGGCCACCCCCTCCCAGCAGTGCCAGCAATGTTTCCCATGTGCCTCACCCAGCCAGGGCTGAAGGCGCGATTTCACCTCTGCACTTCCAGCACGCCTTCGGCCCTCAGTGAGGTGCATGGGAAACATTGCCAGTGCTGCTGGGTGGGGAAGGCTTGGCCCCACCCTGCCCACATCCCAGCAGCGTCAGCAACGTTTCCCATGCGCCTCGGCAGCCTGCAAGGTAGGCATGGTTTTTTGTTCTTGGTGTGTGTGGGGGGGTTGTAGGTGAGGAGAATGGTCCTGGTGAAAGACCACTGGGATCCAGGAGCTATCACGTGTGAATTTTAGTTTGGAAGGTGATGTGTCTCCTTATTTCTATGTTCCCCCGGTCACTGCTGCTCAAAGCCCATATCCATTTCCTCAGCATTTTCCACTTCTGTTCCTCTCACCTGGCTTTTTTTCTGCTCTGTGGGAGAAGCAGAAAATGCCGAGGAAATGGGTATGGGCTTTGAGCAGTATTCTGCCCCGGTAAATTCTTTCCCGAGTCCCCACAACACGGCTGGGGCTTCTTGGCGCTCATTTTTGTTTACAGCCTAAGAGCCAGATGTGCAGACGTTTCCATGGTCATGGAAACCAAATCACATGGCCACACCCACCCACAGAGTTAGCCACGCCCACAGTGTGGTAGTAATTTTATAAAGAGAGCATCACTGGCCATAACTAAGCTAGAGTTATCATTGGATGTCATCTGAATCTCATAGAATTATAGAGTTGGAAAGGGCTGGTGAGGCTTTTGAGTCCAACCCCCTGCTCAATGCAGGAGTCCAAATCAAGGCAAATCTCTCTTGAATACCTCCAGTGCTGGTGTGCTCACCACCTCCCAAGGTTGGTGGGTCTATTGTTGTACTGTTCCAATAGTTCAGAAGCTTTTCCTGGTATTCAGCCTATATCTGGCTTCCTGTAGTTTCAGCCTATTATTATATGTCTTGCACTCTGGGATGATTGAGAACAGTTACTGACTCTCCAATTTAGGACTATCTATCTTTCATGAAACCATTTTCATGAAAGAAGAATGACAAACAGGAAAAATGCCACTGGCATGATTTTTGTAAAGTTGGATTCCAAGCTTGCCATGAAGTGACCCACACACTGTGATCACAGAACCATCTCCTGTGGCATGTGTGAAATGAGACATGCAGGATTTGATACCGGGACTGCAATGGACTGCCACAACCTTGTGGATATGGTTAAGGTGCGCCTTCACAGCCAGTCCATCTGGCATGGCCTCTTCCACCTCCATGATGGTTGGGAATTAGAGTTCCTCCTCCACTCATTTTGTCGTTGGGCCCAATATGATGGCTTCCAGTGGCATCTCCTCCACTGAGGGGACCATCACCCCATGTAAAGTGGCTCATCTGCCCATAGCCATTGGCCCCTTTAGGGAGTCAGGTTATTTACCTCCGCCCAACACTCGGCGTTGAGTCGCTGGCTGTACAGTCTAATCCAATACCGCAGCTGGATGTGCAGCCAGACACATATGGACTTGGTCGTCGTCGTCGTCGTCGTCGTCATCATCATCATCATCATCATCATCATCATCATCATCATCATCATCATCATCATCATCATCATCATCATCATCATCATCATTATTATTATTATTATTATTATTATTATTATTATTATTATTATTATTGGGTCATTTATATCTAGTTGTCATATAACAACTAGATCATGGCAGATCTTTTGAGGGTACCCTTCCCCCTGAATCCATTGGAAACATAGCTAATTAAGCAGTATCAATACCTTAAAACAATGACTTGTCTGTAGTGGTTTTTGTTTACTACAGAAAGAGCAAAATGATTTATACAAGCTCAAGAAATAATCACTATGAAATGATAAATATTCTTGGCAGACTGACAGCGCTGGAAGATTACACTCAAAAATGACTTGCGTGCTTAGATAGTTTCATGTGTTTGTGCAAACGAGTGAGCGCGTGCATGCACACACACACACAATACATATCTAGCATAATTCCTAGGCAAATTGAAAAACGACAAATTAAATGCATGTGCCAAAAGATCTAGAACAGCAGAACGAGAAGACGAAATCCACTTGTCATGCCAGATTTTGGGTTTTGTTATTGACATCTTTTAGTGGTATTTTGATGCCTGTAATTAAATTGCTAATTATGTGTCTCTCTTGTGGCAGCAAGTTTTTCTCCCGCCAGTAGCACTATTTATTTAACCTCCGTGAATTTTGCTCTTGTCGTGAGTTTTTGCATGCAGAACCTGCCCCTCACAACGATCTTGGCAGCTGTGATTTACCCAGAATCAAAGCAGTGCAGAGTTTTGTACTAAAAATTCTATTTTGTTTTGTACTAAATTATTGGGTTTTTTTTAAAAAAAAATCAGGATAATTGAGGGAGAGGGGAGATGAGTGTGCATAAGATGCTAAAGAAAAAACTTTTAAAAATAAATGTAAGATTAAGCAGAGATAAAAACTGACACAGCCCCGAGAGAGCAATGAACTAGATTGAAGGAATATTTTAAAAAATAGATACAGTCATTTTTGCCTGGTATCTTCTCCTTGGTGCCTGTGTATTTTTTTTAATAAGGAGATTTGATTAGATGAGGTACAATTCAATCACCTCTTTCTTATTCCTCTTCCTTTACTTTTGAATTTTTGGGTGCTACCCCTCCCTGTTTGTCGGTCTATTTCAATGCGTTCATCAAATCTTCTCTCCTCATTGGTGCTATTTTATGCCAACCGAGGGATGGTGTTTCCTTTTCTTTCCCCTTTTCCTCTTGCCAAAGATTGCCTCTTTTATTTTATTTTGAAATATTTGTATATTTATTTCATTAGATGAGATAATGCTTTTTCTTATTAACATAATTTCCAGTACATTAAACATATTTCTCCACAGACAGAAGAGAAGAATCGAATTAAATGACAGTTAAATCACTCGCAGCCATTTCGACTGGTAAAAAGAAATAACAACGCTTCTGCATGCGCCCCCCCTTCAACTCCCCCCACCCCACCCGCAACACCACCAACCATCCGCTTTGTGAACACGAGAGAGATGCTGTAAAGGGAAATGAAATACTAAACCAAAAGGAGGAGAAACATAAAGAAATAATGACTGACTTACTGCAACAATACCACTGAGGGGAGGGAATAAAAATGGCTACAAATGAAAGGGAGGGAAAAAAGAGAAAATAATGATAATAATATAGCTGTTTTTGAAAGTTATCAAAATTCATTTTTTATGGATGAGGCCCTTGAAATTCTAATACTAAGTAAATGGCAAAGGAAAAAAAAACCAATGCCATAAATAGTGGCTGCTGAAAGGAGAAATAAATACTTTGTATTTGGAGGGCTGTTATATTCTAAATAGCATTAATTTTTAAAATACTTTATACTTCAACATATATATCTCATCGCGGGTGGTGGTGGTGGTGGAAGAGTATAACAATGATTTAGCTTCATTTTTCAAAAATGACCAGGCAAATTAAGTAATGCGTTAATATAGGTTTGAGGCTTGCGATATTTTAACAAACCGGCTCCCCACTTATGTCGGAGACTGACTTGATGCTCTGTTATTAAAGTTAAGGATTTTCAATAATATAGGAGTAAAAGGTCATAAAAGAGGTGCCAAGAATAATACAGCATCGGACCTCTTTAGAAATCGGACCTCTTTTAAAAACAGTTAGGTCAGTTAACTCACAGTACCTAGCTGGAATGTTTCTTGTGAAAAAAAATACAGATTTTAGGGGGATGTTGGAAGCCATTTTCTACAGTTGAACAATAACCTCTTGGACTGCCTCAGCTGTCCTTTCAAACTAACACGGCTTTCAAAAGTGGCCATTGGTGACCGCCGCCAACACGGAGGGCTTTTAAAGCTGCGGAGAGCGAGGCCGTGAATGGCGGCTGTTCATAATGGTGAATTATTCGGAAGGGCAGAGGGCTCTGACCTAGTGTTCAATGTATTCACCCAAAGGAAGAGGCAAGGTCAAAAGCATTTGCCTGATGGGAAGTCTTTGTTTCACTTCACTTCATTTCATTCATTCATTCATTCCTGGACTCCGAACAAGTGTTTTTGAGATAGCGATGGATTATAGAGAGAGTGTGCAAATAACTCTGGCTGCTAAGAATGTCTCGAGTCTCACCACAAATTCTGAAGATCTGCATCTGGACTTTGCAATGTCCACAGAGGCAAGGAGATATTGTCGCCTTCTCTAACCATGGTGTCATTACTTCCATATTATCAGAATGAAGGTTATACTGCAGATATGAGGTTATTTTCTTTGTCTAAATAATCTGGGGGTTTCCATAGAGTGTGTTTAAGATTAACTCTTCATCAAAGGCTGGGGTTTCTCTGGAGCCAGGATCTATCTTTAAATGCAAGAAGTAATTGTGCAATATTTCTGTGCAATATTTCTTTTAATGCAAGAAGTAATTGTGCAATATTTCTGCATATTTTTCATTTTATTTGCACATACATGCACAGAAGAGAGAGAAAGAGATTGTGTGCAGGCGTCTGTTTGTCTGTTGACCTGCCTTCTTGTCTCTTTTAGAACTTGGAAACATAGATTTTAACCTTGTCAACATGTTGATTTTTTTCTGAATCACTAAAAAGAAGTTTGAGGTAATGGCAATTGGAAGGAAACAGCATACTTTAAAGAGTGAAATAGAGAGAACAGGTACAAAACAAGTGGCAGAGTTCAAATACCTAGGAACAAGATTTACTGAAGATGGCAAATGGACAAAGAGATTAACATACGGTGCAGTAAGAGAAACCAAATATTTGGACAATTAGCTCTGCTCTTACAATATAAGGCAGTATCCAGCATCCTTTATTAACTGATTAGTCATCTGACCATATCAAGTTAAAATGTGATAAAATACATTAGATAATACATGATTACAAAAACAGAATGATAACAGATTAAAAGTAGAATGATACAATCACAATAAAATGAGAAATAAAATTTACTCAATAAAATTCGTCACCCTTGCATGCATACAACATAAGGCAATACCAACTGGCACAAAGAAACATCTCATACAAAGCATATTCATTCCCACCTTATGTTATCAGTGCTATACATGGACATTTACAACAAAACATTCAATTCAATTCAATTAATTTTTTTTATTTATATACCACTTTTTCCGGCCCAAAGGTGACTCAAAGCGGTTTCCCAACATATTAAAGCAACAATACAGTGGAACACAATATATAATGTACAATAATAATAAGCAATATGGATACAAATTAAACTAATATACAATGCAAATACAATACAAAAATAACCCAAAAAGGGCAATATTGCAATAATACAATAACAAAATATCAAATCCAGTTACAATCCATCAAATACAATATACAAAAATTAAAGTTGGTCACCACAGAAATGAGATGTCTGGGGAAGGCTGCTGGAGTGACTAGAAGGGATAAATCAGGAATGAGATTATAAGGGAAAGAACTGGAATAGAGCCAATCTTATACTACATACAGAGGCAACAAATAAAGTGGTTTGCCCATTTGGAGAGAATGTCTTTGGATTCCATATCTTACAAGGCATATGTGAAAAGAGGAGAAGGACAAAGAACACAATGTAGACCCAGAGGAAGAAGAGATAACATCAAACACATATTACAAGAACACCAAATAACACTGATGGAGGCCACTAGAAGTACCAGAACAAGAACCCTGTATCTCTCTTGACATCTGAAGGGGTAAAAAAAGGAAGTGAAGAAGAGGAAAAGGAAGAAGACAGAGGAGTAGGTGTTAATGTTGATCTAAGAAAAAAAATGTATTAATAGCCATTAGGGATGTTGGGATTATAACAATCTTGCATGCTTCCTTATTCTAACACTGGGGAGATTTTTTGTAAAACACTGAGTGGTATTATCCTTCCCCACTAGCCTATTGTTGAAGTTCTTTTCCCCCCACTTCTGGCTTGTGCTTCCCTTTCTTTCTATTTATTTCACTTCCTTTATTTGTTCTGTGTCAGTCGCATGACACAGACTCCAATCTTCTTTTTTCTTTTACGCTTCTGACTGTAATTACTGATCACAACTGTAAGTAAAGATGACCTATTCTATGTCACATGCTTGAAGAGTGATTTTTATTATACAAAATGATAGTTAATGGCAGAGTTGAGTTAACACTGATAACGTGGGCTTTTCTCTCACATTTTCTTCTGTCCTTATGTTTTGTATTTTACCTATATTCTGGTAATTAAGATGAGTAAACAAAATCCTTCACCACCATTATTTTAAAAATAATTCATTATCTAAACTATTAGTAGCATGCTACATTTAATTTAAAAAATTAATATTATTCAAAATGTCAAATCCCCCCATCTCCATTATGTAGTGAATTGTAATAATGTAAAATGTTCATGATTCCTCAAAAGGCTAATTTGATTTTTAAAAATTAGTTCAAATCACAGCATTTAAAATTGGTTTTCAAGATCAGCATCACAAAGACACGAAGCACACACCCGCAAAATGAACCCAGAAGGACAGGTTGATTGTTAAGAAGTTTGCCTATAACCCATCTAGTGCTTCAGATTCTTAAGCAAAGCAGTAGTCAATACAGTCTGCACAATTCATGCATTGAGACATTTTACACAAACGTTATTGTACAAAATGGCCTTACCAATGTGGAAAGCAAAGGAAATTGTACGGACATGGTACGGAGATGGCATTGGTCGCACTGATGGATGATCTCTGGCGGGAGCGGGATGGTGGTCATCTGATCATCCTTGCTCTCCTTGACCTCTCAGCGGCCTTCGATACCATCGACAATGGTATCCTTCTGGAATGGCTCAAAGGATTGGGGATCCAGGGCACTGTGTTGTCCTGGTTTTCCTCTTTTCTGGAGGGCCGTACCCAGTACCCACACCCAGTCAGTGTGGTTGGAGAGTGAGAGATCCAGCCCTAGGCCCTTTAAATATGGGGTGCCGCAGGGCTCAGTGCTCTCTCCCCTCCTTTTTAACATCTACATGAAGCCGCTGGGTGAGATCATCCATTCCCATGGGGTGCGGTACCATCAGTATGCAGATGACACTCAGTGTACATCTCGGCCCGTGGGGACCCCAGTGATGTGGTCAAAGTCCTGTCTGGATGCCTGGAGGCTGTTGGGGTCTGGATGGGGGACAATGGGCTTCAGCTGAACACTGGTAAGACCGAGTGGCTTTGGGTTGGGGGTCTGGGGTTATCCAGTGAACTACCACCTCTAGTCTTGGATGGGGCAGTCTTGCCCCAGACAGACCCAGTGCACAACTTGGGGGTCCTCCTGGACTCGCGACTGCTGCTAGAAGAGCAGGTGGCAGCCATGGCCAGGAGGGCTTTTACTCAACTTAGAGTAATTCACCAGTTGCGCCCACTCCTGGACCAGGAGTCCTTACTCATGGTCATTCATGCTCTGGTCACCTCCAGACTAGATTACTGTAATGCGCTCTACATGGGGCTGCCCTTGACGACCATTCGGAGCTACAGCTGGTTCAGAATGCAGTTGCACGGGTGGTGATGGGATGTCGCCGTTATGCCCATGCCTCCCCACTACTCCAGGAGCTGCACTGGCTGCCAGTTTGCCTCTGGGTGCAATTCAAGGTGCTGTTTTTGACCTTTAAAGCTCTATATGGCAGTGGGCCAGGATACCTGAGAGACCGCATTGCCCCAAGAGTGTCTGCCCATCCAACCAGAGTCGACCGGAGGGGCTCCCTAGTTGTGCCTTCAGGTAGAGGGGCCCGCCTCTCTGGCACATGAAGAAGGGCCTTCTCCATGTCCGCACCAGCCCTCTGGAACAGAATTGAGGCTACAGACAGAACTGCTGCCTTCAGGAAAAGTCTGAAAACCTGGCTGGCAGGGCAGGTGTGGGGTCTTAATGGGAATACGGCTCCAGCCTGTTGGCTCATCACCAGCTAGAACTTAGTTAATATTCCTTCCTTTGTGTTGTTGTATTTCTCCCCATTCCCTTTTATTTCTTTTTATTCTTTTAATTGGGGTAGGGGGTAGTAGGGTGGGGAAGTGAGTGGGCGATTTGGGATTTTAAAATCTGTTTTTATGCATTTTTAACTATTGTATGCCACCCTGAGTTGGGTTCTTCTGACTGGGCTGCATATAAATTTAAATAAAAAAAATTCCTCCTTGATGCTCGTTCCCTGCTAAAACAAGACAAGTAAGGACTGACATTCTGCAATTCTGTTGTATCGTCACATCACCAACAGGTGCAGCTCTTGTTATGCAATTTCAAATATCCATGTGGCACATGACCTTTTGTTCTGATCCAACATCATCTTGCCTATTGCAGCTCCTCCACTGAGCTGGAGATTGGAAGGATGGGTTTCGATACCAAGGAGCTGCACTTGGACACATGAAAGGTGCCTCGTTTGGGGTGTTCCCTGAGCAGAGTTTCTCCAGCAAAAATACTTTCAACCCAGAGTAATCTCTGACACAAAAATGAATGATGAATCTTCCCTATTTTCTCCCAAGAAAGGAATAGCTGCTTTCCACACTAGGCTAAAGAAAAAAATTGATTTGCATTTCTGAACATGATTGCAATTCAGGGGGTGGTTTGCCAATGCTTTGCTGTTGGGTGGTATGATGTAGTATGGTCAAGTACCATATCTTTGCACTTTCATTTTATTTGTTGAAAAACTATACTGTGTGTTGGAGGGATGACGGTTATGTTATATTGATGATGTAGTGGATACTATCCACCAAGTGCTTAGAATGTTGAGTTGTTGTTTTTTTGCATTATTGCCACACACTTCCAAAAAAAAAAAATGCTTGGTACAAATACTTGTTCTTTTTTCATAACCTTGTCTCAGGAAAAGTAGGTAAAAGTAAAGGACTTCCTTGCTGGAAAGCCAGTTGTGTCCAACTCTAGGGAATGGTGCTCACCTCCGTTTACAGCCAAAGAGCCAACACTGTAGCAGATAAACAGGTACCGTTTTGGCACTGTCTGAAGGAAGCTAATGAAGACCCCCCCTTATTTCAAATGTGGTGTGTGAATGTGTGTGATGTGGGGGAGAGACCACCATGAGGGCTAATAGAGCCTTTCCCCCTCCCATACAGGTTCTGCCTTGACCATAAGCTTCAGGGTGAGGAGAAGGACCCCATCTTCTTTTCTAAGATTGAAAGGAAATTATATTGAAAAGAAGGGGCTGTGGTGGCTGAGTGGTTAAGAAGCTTGCCTTGTTAGGTGGAAGGCTGGCATGTCAGCAGTTCGAGACCTGAATACTGCATGATGGTTTGAGCGCCCATCTCTGTCTCAGCTCCTGCCAAGCAAGAAGTCTGAGAGGAAGAAATTGCAAGTAGATAAATAGGGACCACTTAGGAGGGAAAAGATCTTGGGGACATGAAAGGAGCCTCATTTGACCATCCCCTGAGTGGAGTTTCTCCAGCAAAAATCCTTTCAACCCAGAATAATTTCTGACACAAAATTATTATCACTGTCTGAGGCACTGAACCTAAGCAGGAGTAAGGTCCAGCACCTGGGCTAGCTCCCAGCAATGCTCAATATAAAACCTGGAGTGAATTCATAGCCCTATGATGTGTGAGAGTTGGACCACAACAAAATGTTGGACCATTAGGAAGGCTGAGCACAGAAGAATAGATAGATGCCATTGAGATGTGGTGTTGGAGGAGAGTCCTGAGAGTCCCTTGGATAGCAAAGAGAACAAATAGGTCAATACTGGAAGAAATCAATCCTGACTGTTCATTGGAGGGACAAATAGTGAAGATGAAGCTAAAGTACTTTGGACATCAAATGAGAAGGGAGGACTCACTTGAGAAGGCCTTGATGCTGGGAAAGGTGGAGGGTAAGAGAAGAAAGGGGTGTCCAAAGATGAGATGGATAGATAGTATTGTGGACACAATGGGCATAGAGCTTGGCGGAGGAGAATGGTGGAGGACAGAGGTGCCTGGAGGAAAATGGTCCATGGGGTCGCAAAGGGTCAGAATCGACTGTGCGACTGAACAACAACAACATGATATAGGAGTTGTGAATTCCCATTGGTAAAAGATAGGGTATGCATAACAGGGAAATGTGAGTCTCCATGCTAAGAAAAAAGGCAAAACAGAGCCCTTGATTCACCTTTGGGAGGGGATCCCTTTTGTATGTCAATTTAGAGGGTTTGAGATGCAAGGTAGCACTCTTTAGCCATAGCTCGTTCTCACTTCCTGGCAGATTTCTTTGGCCAAAATCTTGAAACCTCATTGAGAGCCATGGACTTTCAGTGGCTTTAGCAGACTTTACTAAACTTCCCTCCTGCATTTGCTACCCACTCCGCAATTGCTAGATTCCTCTCTGAAGTGAAAATAATTAGGATTCCACAGTGGTGGAGGCTTTTATTAATTACATATCTGTCGAGTCACATGGGCCAGTCACAAAATCAACCGGGCAAGTCTGTGTTTAGAGATTTGTAGACAGAAGACTTAGCGTAAACACTGCAATGTTGAACCTACTCGTCTGTAACCTTCCGCTGAGATAACAAGAAGGGTTCCGCTCTCAGTGTGAGATGTGTAGAACAATGCAAAGTAAATATTCATCATTAATACATAATATCTTCTTGCTTTGCTTTCTACTCCCTCCCCCGTGGTTCGCTTTTCATTTAATTTAATAATGTGTCCAGCAAACAAAACAGCTCAGGAGAAAGGGCATTCCCTTCTACCGTTTTCCTGCCCTGCTCCACCTTCTGATCACAATCACACATTTTCAATCCTTTTTAAATGGAGGCAGTGCAAAGCTTTAACTCCCTCTTGTTTTGGTGTGTGATAAAAGAAGTATTATCCATCTTTATTGTCTGTCTTGCTTACGGTAACTGCATTCAATAGTCCACTGATTCTGATATCTGTGCTAATGTTGAAAAAAATAGGAGAACCAGATATCTGGGCATGAACCTATGTATACATTGGCCACTTTGGTATATTGGCAGAGAAATCACTGGGTGTGGAGATGAATGGTGACCACCACAGGTTTTGAACAGTAGGAACACACAAAACACACATGAAGTTGAGTTTTGGCTTTTCTCTTCAGGAGGAAAGTCTGGCATGGTGCTACCAGATCAAGAGTAGCACCCATGTTCCAAGAAATATTTTGGGCTGGCAAATGAGCTGATGGTTGATTTGTTGTGATATATAATTCACATTGCTCAGTTGTACAACATCCTGGTGGAATCTTCTAAATGCCGTTATGTGTATGATCTCAATAATCATGACAGCAACTCTCCATGGTAGACCTTCTTGCAGTGGATGGAGCAATCAGACTTTCCTTCAGGGCACCGAACAAATGTCTATGAGATTAAGCCCTCAATTGTGCAATTCAGGCTGCACTCGATCCTCAAATCTCCCTTATCTATGCGTTTTGACTCCCACGTTGGTCAGTCAAAACCTTGTGGCTCAGCCCTTACACTGAAGCTATGTTAGAGATCCTTCTACTCATTTGGATGTCATGAGTAGAGCAGATTGTTGTACAAAGTCACCACACGTGATGTCCAAAAACAATTGTGCAATATTTGCAGTGTTGAGTGTGAGGACAAGACAATAGTATTGGATGTGAAGATGTATCCCTCTGAAATTCAAGAGGTTTGAAATCAGTTGGATGAAGGCTGATATGTTGAAGAAAAGGCTCCTGATAGATTTGGGCTTAATTCTTAGTAAGTAGGCCTGATCCTGAAAAAAGTTAAGCATAATTGTTTTGATTGTGGCTGTAGCATTTTGAACGTGTTTAGTAGAAAATGAATGTATGTGCTATATTGTCAAGTCAGTCATGATGGTTATACATGGGTTTAAGGACAGTTTTTTCCCAGCAAAATCAATGGGACTAGTATCCAAATTTTACCCATGCTTAACTAGAGGCAGATATCATTTATTTCAGTGGAATTTGCATAAGAAGATGGAATGAGGATTACAACTAAATTGATTTATATGCTCCAGTTTAAGCAATCAATGGATTAGGCTATTTAGGATATTTTACAAATTATATCGAGGTAAATATCATTTGTTGTCTGCAATTTGTCACTTTGTTTATTAATGACCAAACAAAAAATCATTTAGCTGAGTGCCCCCCAAATTAAAATTGGTTTGTTAAATCCACATTACCTACAGTTGCTTAATTTTTTCCCCTTGATCTGTTCAAATTAATCAATTAAAGTGCACAGATGTTCAATTAAACCTATAAAAATTTTGCATAGCTGCAGCTGTTTTTCAAGCCTCATTGTTGGAAATTTTTAACATATCTAGCAATGACTCACTCTCAGAAGAAATTAAATTAATTACTCTTTGCAAGATTGTTTTTCCATTGATGAATTAAAAGAAATTAGAAGTAACCTATAAGGAGATGTGTGCAGCTTGCAACATTTATTAATTAGAATGATAGACTAGCATATGAGATTTGGGAAGCCTGATGAGATTTGGGAAAACCTATTTTTCGATTTGCTGGCTGTAAGATTCTGGGACTTGCAGTCCACAAAACTTAAGTTTTAATATTACTGTGTCTGATATATACTTGGTAAGTAATATTGATTTCAGAAGTAGAATTAAGCACTTGTTTAATTACTATCTATTGCAATAAATGTGGCTTACAGCAGTGAAGGTGCTTAATAGTGCTTCTTTTTGGTCAATTGCATAATTCCACTTGTAAAATCCCTTTGTTTTTAATCCAAATAATTCTTTAATTGTTAGATTCACTTTTAATGCACATTTTTTATTTTTTAAGAATTTGTTAAATCATATACAGGGATGAATTTTATGACACTAGAGAATTTGTGAAAATTCAAATTTGTCAAAATTGCACTCTGCCCTTTATTAAAATTGCCAAGTAAAACCTTAGCTTTTTTGGCTGGGATGAGAGGGTACCTTATCTCAAAATTTCATAGGGGTGCTACCTGTGCTGTCAATGAAATTGATTTGTCATTCAGTACAATCATATGCAATTCTATTGAAACATTTTTGGAAGTAAGCACTTGGCTACATTGTCAAATACTGTGGGATTTGGTCCACTTATAAAACAGATATATTGGAAGTTCTGTTTATTTTACTAACTGTGTGATGCAAAGGCTGATTCAACTTCCTCTGGCTCTTTTTTCTCTTTTCTTGTTGTTATGTGCTGTCAAGTCTTCTCAGACTTATGGCAACCCTATGAATGAGAGATCTTCAAAATATCCTCAACTCAACAATCCAGCTCAACTCCTTCAAGTTATAGGTTGTGGCATCCCTTAAGGCAGGGGTCGGCAACCTTTTTATGTCAGAGGCCGGGTCATGCTCCCTCAGACAGTTGAGTGGACCAGACTGATGGTCCCCCCTCACAGTAAACGCTGCAATAAGCACTTCAGAAGCTGCTTCCGGCGGTAGAGGCTGCAGCAGTTGGAGCAAGGTTGGCAACCAACAGTCCATGGGCCAAATCCGGCCTGTGTCACCAAATAATCCGGATAAACCTTTATCCGGATTATTTGGTGACACAGGCCGGATTTGGCCCATGGACTGTTGGTTGCCAACCCCTGCCTTAAGGAATCAATCCATCTTGCTTTTGGTCTTCCTCATTTCCTACAGCAACCTTTCCCAACATTATTGTCTTTTCCAGAGAGTCTTAAGATCCCATGATGTGATGAAAGCAGAACAGTCTCTGTTTCATCATTTTTGCCTCCAGAGGGAGTTCAGGTCTTGTTGGAATGAGACTGAACTCAGGCATCAATCCATAGTCCATGATTGTGATCCAAAATGTAGTAGATGGTGCAAGCTAAATCACAACAAAGCTAGATTGGATTAATTCCCACTGTAGCTGTGCCCCAAACCACATTGCGTTCAGTTTGACTCGCTCCCAAATAAATTGTGTGGGTGTATAAGATTGCATTTTGAAAAAGACTGAAGCCTTAAATCGATATCCTGCTGCCCTAAATGCAAAACAAAAAGGCAATCCCAGAACCATCCTCCCTGCAGCTATGGCTGTTGCATTGTAAGAAGATCAGTGACATGTTTTATTATGTGTGTGGGTGTTTATTGGAAAGTAAAGTTGTTGTTCAGTTGCATAGTAAAGTCTGACCCTTTGCATGGATCTCAGCATGCCAGGCTCCTCTGTCAACCAGGCTTCTTCCATTGGTGGGGAGATAAATGGAGTCTCCCCTGGACCGGGAGACTCCGAGGACACCGCTGGTGGGAGCCGCTGCACTCTTCCCGCCCCTTCCTTTGGCAGGGAGATAAAGAGAGTCTCCCCTGGCCCGGGTGACTCCGAGGATGCCGCCGGGAGCCACTGCACTCTCTCCGACCCCTCCATTGAACGCTCGAGGACTCACCTGCCTTTCCTTGGTGATTCCCTCCACTTGGTCCCAGGGAGGGGAGGCCAAGGGCCACTGCCGCGTCTCCCCTTCCAAGCCCTGGAGGGTTCAAAAGGGAAGCCGATGCCACAATGCTGAGCCCCTCCTGCCCTTTCCATTGGTGGGAGGTAGATGAGGGGAGCCCCCAAGGCCACAGGGAGTTCTGAAAGGCTGCTGCCACTGCCGCATTGCCGCACCCCTCTCGGCCCTGTTTACTGGACTTGGTGGGACTCTTAGGAGGAAGTTTTCCCTTCTGCTTTTTGAAATGTTTTCAAATTATATTGTATTGTTGATACCTTGTATTGCTGCTGCCTCTTGTTTTATGGGGCTATATTGTATCCTATTGTTATTGAATTTTTACTGTTTATGACTGAGTATATGTGTATTGGACTGTGGAACTTTGTACTGTATATGGTATTTTTGCTCTGTCATTCGTATCTTATGTAAACCGCCTTGAGTCGGCCATCGGCCTGAGAAAGGCGGTACATAAGTATTAAATAATAATAATTCCTCTGGAGTCTGCCCAGATTCATGCCCATTGCATCAACAACACTGACTCGCCATCTCATCTTCTGCTTCCCACTTCTCCATTTGCCTTTGATCTTTCCCAGCCTTCTCCAGTGAGCCCTCTTTTCTCCTTTGGTGGCCAAAGTATTGGAGCTTCCAAGGAGCAGTCAGGTTTGCTATCCTTTAGTATGTACTGATTTGATCTCCTTGCAGTCCAGGGGACTATCTAAAGCGGCATGTTACAACAACAGTTAGAATGTGTCTATTCTTCTGCATTCAGCCTTCCTTATGGTCCAACTCTCACAGGGAAGTAAAGACTTTCCTTCAAAAAACACTTCCCAGGATGAAAGGAATCCCAAGGGAGCCTCAGAACTTTGGGCAGCACCATCAGAAACATTTACCTTATGAAAAATGGGCATGGCCAATGGCATCATCAGCCTTCAATGGCATAACTTTGCACTACTAGATTTAAGCCATTCCTTACCACTAAGAAGTTAATGTAGTTTTTTGATGTTCGGGAATTGAAGAGAAGCAGCCAGCATAACAGGGCCAAACACAACTTTATTGTAAGCAAAATGAACATGAACAGCAATGGCGCAGCAGTGCTTTATATACAATGGATACATTTGGGCAGGAAACAACAGGATTGGTTGGGAGAGAAGTGGGGTGATAGTGGGGTGACCAGAGACTGGGGAGACTTCGTGCATCTTTTTAGATAGGGCGGGAAAGCAAGTTCCGCGATAAACGAGCACCATGAAGAAGACAAAATGGAGGATCACCCCGATCCCACAATAATAATTACACACTTTTAAAAGCGATAATCCCGTTACATACACAACAAGTTTCTATCTGGCAGTCTCTCAAAATATACTTTTAAATGACTTTATGACAATTTAGAGCAGTGCTGCGGGTCACCACACAGCCTCTCTTTTTTAAATCAGACTTTTATATTTATTTATTTTCTCAAGAAGCCCTGTTGTGTCCTTGTCTAGAAGGATATGGAGGGCACTTTCCCTGCATATTGGCCTCCATATCCCCTTGTCATTCCACCATTCCTGAATTATTTTCTTAAATCGACTATTACAGTGTGAAGGGACCTTGGAGATTGATGTACTGCCTACAATGGCCTTATTTTGATTCTTCCTTCAATACCACCTCAGTGGTTGAAAGATCCAGAGAAGGTCTTGGACTTTATTGGTGGTTCAGCTATCCCTCGCCTCCTCCTTCAGTGCCTGCAGCTCAGCATCATCCATGACTTTTGGTTAGTCCTTTCCTCAGTTCATATCACTGATCATCTTTCTAACTCTAAGAGGGCTAAATCAGATGCAAAATGTCAACAGACCCGGTGTGCAACTTCTGGACTCGCGGCTGCTGCTAGAAAAACAGGTAGCGGCTGTGGCCAGGAGGGCTTTTGCCCAACTTCAGGTGATTTGCCAGTTGCGCACGCTCCTGGACCGGGGCTCCTTGCTTATAGTCACTCATGCTCTGGTCACTTCCCGACTAGATTACTGTAATGAGCTCTGCATGGGGCCGCCCTTGATGACCATTCGGAGGCTGCAGCTGGTCCAGAATGCGGCGGCCCGGGTGGTGATGGGGTGCGGACGATATGCCTGCACCTCTCTGCTACTCCGGGAGCTGCACTGGTTACCAGTTTGCCTCCGGGTGCAATTCAAGGTGCTGGTTTGGACCTTTAAAGCCCTATATGGCAGTGGGCCAGGATACCTTAGAGACCGCATCATCCCGAGAGTGTCTGTCCATCCAACCAGAGTGGACCGGAGGGGCTCTCTAATAGTGCCACCAACTAGGGGAGCACATCTATCCAGCACCCGAAGAAGGGCCTTCACCGTGTCCGCACCAACCCTCTGGAACCTCCTGCCAACAGATCTAAGACTTCAAAGAGATTTGCTGCCCTTCAGGAGAGGATTCAAGACCTGGCTGGCAGGTCAGGTGTGGGGCCCGAATGGGAACACGGTCCCCGCCTGCTGGCTTATGTAAACAATTAAGAACTCTCTTTTCTTTTTTATAGTGGGTGGGATGGGTGGGTGGGATATGGGTCTTTTAAAGTGTTTTAATGTTTTTTTAGAACTTGTTGTAATGCCGCCCTGAGTCGGGTTCTGCCTGAGTGGGCGGCATATATAAATGTGACTATTAAATTAAATTAAATTAAATTAAATTAAATTAAATTAAATTAAATTAAATTAAATTAAATTAAATTAAATTAAATTAAATTAAATTAAATTAAATTAAATTAAATTAAATTAAATTAAATTAAATTAAATTAAATTGTGGTGTCACTCCACCTGGGCTTAGACAGCATCTCCTTGCTCCACCCTATTGTGTGATTGCTATCGTCAATCCAGATTTTCCCAAGCAGCCTAGTTCAAAGCATTTTTTCACATTTGTCCAAAAAACAGTATGCCTACCTAGCAAGTATATCTATACTTCAAGAAGGAGAGGTAAAATAATAAGTTTAAATTCCCTTTTTTTTTCAGGTGCAGTGTTTTTGAAGCAAGGACTCCACAGGGAAACAACTGGAAGGCTTCTACAGTATGTGAGGGACCTTCATTCAGGACAGGTATCGAGGTTCATTTTAAAAAAGAGAGACTGCAATGAGTCCAAGAAAAGACTTCTAATTAGTTGGATGGTAAAGGAAGAGAGAATCAATTACATTTCCTCAGCAAAGCAAAGAACAAGAAAAGCAGTAAGCCTCAAGCTCAAGGAATGTACAAGACATGCTCTTTTAAAAAAAATATTTTTTATGTTTGTAATTTACACTCAAGAGGTTTGACTGGATATTTCAAGAGACGCCATTTTGGAAGCACTAAGAGCCTTGACAGATGGGATGTGAATGTTCCCGAGGGGCGGCAAAATGTCGCTCCCTCGCCCAGTGGGAATGCCGCACAGTTAACTTAATGGAAATATCGCACACAGATTTTATGTGAATATCTGAGGAGTTATTATTTTTCGAATAAAATTTGGAAGAGATAAAAGCAGAAGATAATGTCATGACGATTGCAGGGCAGTGAATGGAAAGGTGGGATCTCTGTGAGGAGGAAAGGAAATGAATGAAAATAATAATGGGGCAGGGGGGGGGAGGAAACACACCCGACATTTAACCAGGTTGAAACATTGGTTGCTGTTTGACAGGGATTTTATTCCCCTCTTGATGAAATTGGAGAAAAGCCACTTAGCAGTTTACTGAATGAAAAGCTACTTGTACAGAAAGCACAAATGAGCAGCCTTGTCTCAGTTTGGTGTTATATGTGAACTGTAGGCGTTCCAGCTGATAGATAACATGTACAGTCTAATGAGGCATATTTCTTTATGACATTCTGGGATATAGATAAATTTTTCCACAGGCCTTTTTTTATCCATTTAAAAACCCACAATCCCCTGGTGACACAAAGTAGGATGGGCACCAATATTGGTACTTAGAATCATTGTTGTCCCAATCTCCTTCCACACCTACAGCAAAGACTCTGAATTGGGTCACTGTGTCATGTATGATATTATTTCCATGCCTTGTGTAATTATTTATTTCCTGAGCTCTGAGTGTATGCGCATACAAAAGTACCAGGCAGGTACTCTTCTTGTCATATATGTTTGTTGTTGTAACATGCCATTAAGGTGCATGTGCATGCACTCACACACACACACATTTTATGGTGACCTTATGACTGAGCAATTTCCAAAATGTCCTCTCCTCTACAGCCATGCTCAGTTCTTGCAAACTGTGGCTTCTTTTAGGGGCTCCTTCTTGAGAGTACGAAAGAGCAAGAACAAATTAGAAGATGGAGGAAGGCACTCACTGGACAAAGAATAACAATATAGGAGGATATGGTTGAGGAACTCAACCTCTCCTATATCACTCGGAGGTCCCTGAATAGGCTGATGGTCAGAGTGCCTAAATGCAATATCAATGTGCTCAAATGGGGGCTGCTGGCAGATAACAACACGCTGTTTAAAGATATTGTCCAAAAACATCAGGATCAAAAAGTTTTTGCTTTTCAGCTCTCCAAGGCAAGATGCCTGGGCTTTGCCCCCCCCCCCCCAACCCCTGGAATAAAGAGACAGACACAGTGCTGGATTTAAACTCAGGGCCACTTTATTAACATGAAATTCAAACTAAACTGTTTGCCTGTGGCAGGGGCTGAGTAGCGCAATTCTAAGTGATGGAGCCAAGGTGATCACTTTACCTTCTCCACTCATGTCAAGGTGAGTACTGGCTTACCGGGATCATCCTGTTCTTCAACAGTCCCCATCCTGGTTCACCATTTGGGTATAATGGTAAATGATGTTCTCAAGCCTCAAGTCTGTAGTCCAACAGCACATCCCACAACCACTGAGTATGCCCCTCACCCGGAAGCAGAAGCCAAAGGTCTTCCGGCTTCTGGCCGACCAACACACCCAAGGTCATCCCTGAGTAATTCTAGGCCTTCACCTACCATTTAACTATGCGTTACCCACCAAGTGACCAAATTGAAGCGCCAAGCCTATTACCCCTGTCTACTTCAGTGTGAAGTGGGCAAAAACACCACCGTCCCACGGCCAATCAGGGACGTGCACAAAAATTCCCACTTGGCCCCGAAGTGACCGGCTAATCCCACACTGCTGTTTCAAGGGCGGGCAGGTGGACTTTCACTAGTCTACAAGTTCTGGGCTGGGCCAGGGTTGGGAAAGCCAAGCCTCAAATATGAAGTTGTGAAGCTTTTCATCACTATACCTGTGTGAGAATCGTCCATATTTTTTATTATCATATCTCCCCTCCACAAAAAAAAATTGCTCCATATTTGTGACTCCTTTTACAAATATCTGAATTTTTAGACAAACGCAGTCCTTTCATATTGTTTTGTGTGAAAAAGATATGGATTTCCAAGGCATAGTGTCCTTTTCTCCTGCTGCCAGTTTGGGAAATGGGAAATATTTCTGTAGGGAATTGTGAATCAAATGAATTTCTTTCCCATCTGTCTGCCGTTCCTCAGTTAACAGGGTTCCTCCCACTCTTTCTTTTGCTCATTTTGCTATTTCAAGAAATGTAAATACATAGATACGGGGAATGTGAATTCTGCCTTAACTTATTCTCATGGGCAAGAAAGCAAAATTTTTAGATGTTTTCTCTACTGTCTGGACAATATCAAGGGTCTTAATGCATTTTATGTTAGGTGTGTGTGTGTGTGTATGTGTGTGTGTGTGCGTGTGTGAGTGAGTGAGTGAGAGAGAGAGAGAGAATCATACAATCATCCACCTGAGCAAAAACCTTCTAGCTTGAGCAAAAACCTTCCATTTAATGCAACCTCCCTAATCTTACATGTTACAAAAACATGAGATGTTTTTATGCAAAATATAGAGGATCTTGCATGAAGTACCAGCATTCCTGGAGAAGCCTCCCTACCCTATATTATTGTTTTTGTTAATCAGTGAAAAATCTGGTAGCGGTTTAAAAAATCTGGTAGCTTTTTTTTTTTTTGAAAAGACATTCTTTTCCGTTAAGGGCAGGTATATTTGCAAGTACTGTATTTGCTACATCTTGAACAGAATCCATGTTGGAATGCATTGAAGGAATTGCACAAATATCGGAAGCCAGATCAGAAAGTGAAGCATTAGTCTGACAAGATGTTGGTACTCTCCTGTCATTTCCATGAATTTATGCTATGAATTGCATGGATGTAGCCACATGGAAAGGATGGTTCCTCTAGGTATTAGCCTCGACAGAGGTGCCTGCATCAGAATTAATCCCATCCTTATTAACTGATGTCCTGAACATCACCTTTATTCGCCTACAATTTGGTATCTCCCTTCTCCCCACTCAATTTGTAGCTATGTACCAAATGTCATCTCCTGCCAACCTAGCAGGTGGAAAGCAAGAATTTGCAAGTAGATAAATAGGTACCACCTTAGTAGGAAAGGTACTCGTATACTTGAGTATAACCCAAGTTTTTTTAGCCCCAAAAAACCCAGCTAATACTTGGGTCAACGACCATGAGGGTCCGATGACTGCACCAGCTTGAGATGTGCCAACAATTTAATTAATTTCACCATATTTTCAGGTATTTTGATTATTGAAACTCACTAGCAGCTGCTGGATTACTCACCCTTGGCTTATACTTAGGTCAATCTATTTTCCTGGGTTATCAGGTCAAAATGAGGTACCTTGGCTTATATTAGGGTCATTTTATACTCGAGTATATATGGTAACAGTGTCTAGTCATGCCTGCCACATGATAACAGAAACATCTGCAGACACAGGCTCTTGGGTTGGAAATGAAGGTGAGCATCAACCCCCCCCCCCAATGTTGGAAATGACTGGCATTCAAGGAAGGAAGACCTTACCAAATGTCATACAATCAGTGTGATATAGTGGATAGAAAAATAGACTAGGAGGCTAGGGTTTGAATTCCCACTCAGCCATGGAAACTCACAGCAGGGAGCATAAATAGTGAAACCACTTTTAAAATATCTCACTTACCTTGAAACTGTCTGGCCAGGTTATCCTGCTATGGTAATAGAGTAGACCATACTGCCAGCTACTCAACACCAAGTGTCAGGCAGCAGTTAACTAACCTGACAACCCTGAGGACAAACAGCCTTGGGTGCTGAAGTCCACAGGGAAGGGTGATAGTCCCCAAGTGGATTAAATCCCAATTGAATCCATCTTGCTGGAGGGTAACAGCTTCATCAATACTGGCCTGGGCCTGAGGAGGACTTTATATGCCAAAAGGGCTCAGGATCAGAAAGTGACTCGCAGAACTGGATCAGTAGTATGGGGGCCATGGTGTGATAAAGAAGGCAAATAAAAGGCCACTGCGTTATATTCTCAGTACAGTCTTCATGGCTGATTGCCATAATGATTGTCAATATTCAGATATGGTGGAAGGAAGAGGAGGAGAATAAAACCTCCCTTGAAAGGCCGATTAGATTTGCTATGTTGGTTCCAACTTGACAGCAAATAACAAACAATTAAATAACGTAATGCCGTGTGTTGTCTAAAACCTCCTTCTTGACCTAATGTGTGGATCAAAAGAGTGGTGTGTGTGTGTGTGTGTGTGTGTGTGTGTGTGTGTGTGTGTGTGTGTGTGTGTGTGTGTGTGTAAAATGACAGCTATGCTGCTTGCATACTATGGACATGTTGGGGGGGGGGACCTGCTTCCAAGTATGTATAGTTAGGTGTTGCTCAACGTTACGGCCACAGAACAGTATATCTGTTGTGTTACAGTCATTGACGAGGGGGAAAAAGTCCTTAACATCTAGTTGCAGAAATTTATGGAAATTATGTTCATATTTACTTGTTTTGCATAAAAATAATGAGATGCCACCTTGTGGTAAGAAAAATATGTGAGTTTGCTCATTCTCTCTCTCTCTCTCTCTCTCTCTCTCACACACACACACACACACACACACACACACACACACACACACACACTCTCACTCACTCACTCACACACACAAATCTAAAATCTGTAATGTATTGAGCTTGGGATAATGAGATTAATTTAAAAAACCAAATTCCTTCAAATGAATTGAAACAGAGAGGAGGCAATGAAAATTAATCATGTTTGATTTGTAACTTTGCTAAATCAAAACTAGGTTCCCCCTACCCCACCTCCCCATGGAAGCTGAAGAACTGTATTTTACTTGTTTTCAACAAGACTTCTGCTGTGTTTTTTAAAAAAATCTAAACCACAGTCCAGAATGTTTTAATGTAATTTTAAATTCTTAAAAGTTCAACCCTGTGTGTATCTTCAGATGCATTATAAAGAGCTTAGTTCAACTGTAGTTCACACATAATAACAATTGTGTGGGGGTACACAGAAAGAGCTTCCTCGAAGATTGTGGTATTATTGAACCACAGTTCCATACCCTGGTAACAGCAATCTTGTCTTGCTGGATAATCTTTCTCACACTAAGCCAGGCAAAAGGGACTGCAGAGTTAACTCACCAAGAGGTACATTCATTTGTGCAGTTACACATGTGGCTGAGACATGGAAGAAGAAGAAAACAATTGTGTGCTGTCAAACCAATTCTGACTTACAGCGACCCTTTCCAGGGTTTATGTGGCAGAGAATGAGAAGACTTGACTTACCCGTCTCTTCTTCTGGAGGTTGCCATGGGATTGTGCAGTTTGCCCATGACTACAAAGGCTGGCTCATCTTCACACACAAGAGTCAATTGCCCTTGCTCGAAAAGCCAGCCATATCTAACTCTAGGGTATGATGTCATCTCCATTTACAGCCAAAAAGCCAGCACTGTCCAGCTCTGTTCTGGGTGGCGCTTGCACCAGAAGGGCAGGATATAAATACCCCAATAAATAAAAATGTCTGCAGACATTTCTGTGGTCATGTGGAAGGCATGCCTAGATGCTGTAGCACATGGAACGCTGTTACCTTCTCACCTAAGTGGTCCCTATTTATCTACTTGCAATTTCTTGTTTTCGAACTGCTAGGTTGGTAGGAGTTGGGACAGAAACTCACTCTGTCATGCAGCACTCTGCTCTCAAACTGCTGACCTACCAACCTTTCAGTTGTCAAATTCAGTGTCTTAACCACTAAGCCAACACAGTCCATCTTCACACATACCTGCCTGAAAATATCAATTTCATCTACATAAGGCTTCTCCTTGGCATGTTTTGGAGGGGAAAGCATATATGACCTGAAACATAAAAAGAGGATGATGATTACCTCCTCTCTCAAGGCCAAATTACACATTGCCTATTTCTTGGTATTGCAACTACCCCCCCCCCACTAGGAATGGACATACAATTTTCTCAGTATTAGTTGTAACTAGGTACTGTTTGAGTAATGTGCAATCTAACCAGTAGTCATAAAGTTACTTTCTAGTCGTGGTTCTGAGTAATGCCTAAGTCACGTATCTTCTATATACCTATAAATCAAAGGTGTGTCCGTATGTATGTGGAATACATTTCCACACCCCTGGAGCAAATCCTGTGATACTTGGCACACACGTACCTTTCACAACTGGGGTCAGCACTGAGAGGGTCCCGAGGCCGAGGGTGGGGCCTGCACCCAACAAATCCAGAAAAAATACTGCACAAGCACAGAGCACGGGGGAGGTAGCCACATGCAGATCCGTTACGCATGCGCAATGCAGCGGGGGGAGAGATGGCTGTTAATCCATGTGCATCCAAAAAACAGAGAGAGGTAGTTCGTGCCTGGAGTGAGCCAATGAGGGAGCACGGGAGGACACACACTGTCCAGCAGGCAACATGGTGGCACTGGGTGCAGAGGGCGGATGCTCTCTCCAGATCTTGCCTGCCTGCCTGTGCATCAGGGGAAGGAGGAGGAGGAAGTCAAAAAAGGCTGACAAAGGTGAGTTCCTCATCCCTTCCTCTCCGCACTCTCCGGAGCCTGCCTGCCTGACAGACACAGGAAAGTCAACGGGAGCCAGAGAGAGAGAGAGGAAGAGAGAGATCCCACCCCGCACAAATGTGTGTGTCACGTGTATACATGTGTGTGTGTGTGTGTGTGTGTGTGTGTGTGAGAGAGAGAGAGAGAGAGAGAGAGAGAGAGTAGAAATCCCACCTCACCCTGTGTGTGTGTGTGTGTGTGTGTGTGTGTGTGTGTGCTGCCTGCCAGCCACAGGACAAACACCGGGTTCAAAGAGAGAGAGGGAGGGAGAGTGATACGCCTCAGCCAGGTAAGCACAGGAATACGCCAGACACCATGGACAGGGAATCCCGGGCGAAGCCGGGCACTCAGCTAGTATGTAATAAGCAGCTCCTGTTTATTTTCAAAAGTTATGTTTAAAGGATGTTTTGACAGCAATTGTTTCGGTTTTAGGCCATGGGTGCCCAAACCTTTTGGGCCACAGGCTGGTAATGTGGTTGAGCAGGCCTGTCATGTGGTTCATCCTACCAGAAGCAGAAGTAAAATGTGTTTATGACAGCCACAGGTGCTTTAGTGTAGTGTTTTGCACATGTGCAGGCATGTTTTTCTTCTGTTTATGGGAGCAGCATGGGTGGTGTGGGCCAAATCTGGGACATGGGCCATAGTTTGGGCATCCCTTGTTTTAGGCTATTCTCTTATAAAATGTCTTTGTATTTTTTTGGTTGATTTTCAAATGACACTATCAGAATTAGCCACTAGAGGGAATCAGAGAGCATTTCCCATATATTTTGGACTATCAGTAAGGAAAATATGCCACCTTAGTAGGCAATAAAGCCAATTACAATATATCCAAGGTCAATGCCACAACTGTTGACAAATAATGAGCAATGCAGCTTCATTTAAAATGTAATATTCTAAGCTCTGGTAATATCCCAGTAACAATTCTGCTCTCTCCCAATCCATGCCTGCAGTTCCTTCTAACATCTCAAGGGCCTACCCTAATCTCAGAATCAAACCCTGATTGGGATATTGTTGAGCAGGTGTTGACCCAAGAATCCTATATAACATGTAGGAAATCTCCAAAATACAGATACAATTATTTTCAAGGGAATAAAAATGTTAGCTTTAGTTGTCAAGCCACCTTTAATTATTATTGCTACTAATTTGTCATGGAAACTTTGTGAAACTGTGTTCACCTTAGGAAAAATGACCCTATTCATCGAAAAGGTGGAGAAATACTAATTTTTTAAATCACCTCCATCTCAAGAGCTGTAATTGAGGTTAGGAAGTTAGGGTGGATTAGCAGGTTACAGCTGTTGTTTCAGCTTGGGGGGGGGGGAGGAAGTGGGTACGTGGTTAGGTTCTTGGCTAAGTTGGATAAGTGCTCAACCTTTGAACGTGCACATCACGTTCAAGTGATTTTTAAAGAGACGGCCCTAAGCTTCCCATTAGAAATTAATCATGAGATGTTTTGGTGATAACATCACCCTCATTTGAAAATGTAATATATTAATCAGCATAATACCTGTTTCAAAGCATTACACTGGCTCTGGAAATAAGCTCATGGTGGTACATGGCATTTCCTCCCACTGTCTTCATTGTTTAAGTAGTATAAACAAGGAGATAGCTTTTCACCAGCATCCAGGGAGTTGAATGGTAGAGCCAGGATACTTCATTGGTCTGTTGGGCTGATGAATTTATTAATGAAAGCCAAATATCAGGTTTGCAAAGAACATTATACCGAGTCAAACCATTGATCCATCTGGACTATGTGTGTCAATTTTGAGTGCTCCTGTTATCTTCATTACCTGTTTGTGGTTATCTCTGTAGAATGTGGTTGACCACTGCAGGCAACAGGTGGAGATGGGCGAGCTTTACCCACCTGTGTTTTAGGCTTTGTTTCATCTGGCATTAAGGTCCCAAACCCAACTCTATGTAGACCTTTGATTGAATTTGGTGCTATAATAATAATTTAGTGTCAGAAATTATTCTGGGTTGAAAAGATATTTGCTGGAGAAACTCCACTCAGGGAATGCTCAAATGAGGCTCCTTTCATGTCCCCAAGAGTTGGGACAGAGACAGGTGCTCAATCTGTCATGCAGTATCTGGGTCTCGAACTACTGACTTGTCAGACTTCCAGCTAACAATGCAAACTTCTAAACCACTGAGCCACCACAGCCCCCTGAATTTGGCACTACATAAGCATTAAGGATGTGCATGTATCTGAAGATGTTAGATCTCTAGATGTCCTCCTTGCCCCACCGCCATGACTGAGGAGTGCTCAGTTCCTCAAACCAATTTCAATTTGGACAAGGGTATCAATGGCTATAATTATGAATACTTAAGGACAACCTCCGGGTTGGAGAGATAGGCAGGATATCTCTCAATGCCATTTCCAGGGAATCCTAAGAAGGTGAAGGCATCTCCTTGGGAATACCCTGAAGGAAATGGTGAGCCTCTGTGTGAGACAGAATGCTGGACTGGATGGGCTCCTGTGGCCTGTTCCAGCAAGGCTGTTCTTATGTTCTTATGTTCTTAATTTACCATGACCCTTTCTAGGGTTTCCGTGGTAGAGAATACACAGAATTGATTTACCACTCCTTTATCCTAGGGGTTGTCTTGGGACTGTGGAGCTTGCCCAAGGGCTGGTTCTTCTCCTTGGAGACACCATGGGGAATCAAACTCCCAAGCTGTGGCTTCACAGCCAGATACCTAAACCATTGAGCCATCCATCCAGCTACAACTACTATGCATATTTCATTCTGATTCAAACAGGCCTGCTCTACTTGTTACTTACTGAGCTGAGCAACAGGGTTCCAGCAAGTGACATCAGATGCATGAAACAGACTACAAAATAATCTGCAACTGGCGTTCCCTAGAAACAAGGGAATGGCGGGGTTGCTGAAAACTAGTGTTGTTTCCAACTCCACAGGGTGGCCTGCAAGTCCCTACCCAGCCCGTAAAACCCTACCCATCCTCTCCCTGGGCATGTGCCCCACCCCTCTGCCCAGCAGTCCAATGGCAACACTTGCTCCCTCCTCCCAGCACAGAATTCGCCCCACCCCTCTGCCTGGTGCCCAATGGGAGTGCTTCCTCCTTCCCTTAGCAGAGCCCTACTTTCTTTGCGGCCAGGTAGGGACTTACAGGCCACCCTGTACAAGTTGGCCTTTTCCAGATCTCTGTTTCTCTGACTAAATTTCCCCATCTGCAACAAAATAACATAATAATAAGACCTACCAAAGAAAGACACGAAGCTAACGATTTAAAGTGAGGCAGCCAATGTTTACACACTGGGAGCGTACAGACAGAGAAGAGAATAAAATCACTATCTATTAAACAAATTTGAAGAATGACATGTCCATCAATCTATTAAACATAATTAAAACCATTCCTATTTAATGCAGGAGGAAAATTCCATATGTCAGATTTATCATCCCCTCAAAAACTTCAGCTGGAAATCAAATGTTCCTCTGTTTTCTCTCTATCTCTCCCACTACCCCCACATCCCCATATGGCTTCTGAAGAATTTCTCTGTTTCAGTGGGTTTTAAAGCTCACTCCTCATAGTTCCCAAAGCATTTGTTTCTTTGGAGAAGGGGAAAGAGAAATCCATTTTTGCATGTGCTATATTTGTTATTCAAATGAGGAGAAGAGTGGAGAAAAACAGCTGGTCATCTGAATTTTTCAAGCTCTCATTTCTACCAATTCTCTCCTTCTTGAAGATGGCCCACCACACTACCATCAATGAAGAATCGATGAGGAATTTAGCAGCTATTCTTCCCATCCCTAGTTAAAAACAGTTTGCATATTTCATGCAGAAACTTTTGGTCATTGCTATTCAAGGAGGCACTAGTCTTCATTGCAGAAGTTAAAATCTTCATCCGACTTTTAACTAGCCATGTGGTTGTCTCTGTGGCTTGATCCCCATCCAGTGGTCCCCAAACCTCTGGGACATAGGGGAGTACATTAAAGTGTCCAATGCAAGAGAGGTGTGTGTCACATCTTAAATCAAATTCTTCCTTCTTCTTCAGGTGCCATATCAATTCTGGATATTGGCTATCCTCATGGCAATAGTTTTCTAGTTCCTAACTTCTTGGAACAGTTCTTCCAAGGACATTCCACATTAGTCTTTCCGGTTCTTCAGCCATGAAGTCCATCTACGTCCAGGGCCTCTCTTCCCAGGGATCTTTCCTTGTAAAGCGATTTGAACTATTCTATAATTTATGTTGTTCCTTTTGATATGGCCAAGGAACTTTCATTCCTTAATGGTCTTAAATAGTTCTTGTTCTTTATCCATCCGGCACAACACTTTGACATTAGTCACATAGTCAACTCATGTCATCCTTAGCTGCCATCTGTGGATCCACATTTCAAAAACTTTGGTTCTCTTTTCCGATGCTTTAATTAATGTCCATACTCCAACTCCATATAGTAACACTGGAAATACATAACATCGCACTATTTGGATCTTTGTAGCAACGAGGATCCTCATTGCCTGACATGCTGTAGTGGTGAAGACAGGTACCACACAACATGAGACAGAACTACTACTACACTCAGAGGTAAACAAACAGTTTGGAGAGCCACAGGTTGGGGACCCCTGCATCAAACTTTTACAATGCCTTCCTATTCACCCCATGGCTGATTAAAGGGCCCAATTCACCTTGTGTCATTTTGGAGACCTTCCAGCCTGCTCCTGGACCGGGACTCCTTGCTCTTGGTCACACATGCTCTGGTGACCTCCAGACTAGATTACTGTAATGCGCTCTACATGAGGCTGCCCTTGACGACCATCCGGAGGCTGCAGTTGGTCCAGAATGTGGTTGCCCGGGTGGTGACGGAGAGTGGGTGTTATGCTCCAGGAGCTGCACTGGTTACCAATTTCCCTCCAGGTGCAATTCAAGGTGCTGGCTTTGACCTAAAGCCTTACGTGGTGGTGGGCCAGGATACCTAAGAGACCACGTCGTCCCAAGATCATCCATCCGTCCAACCAGAGTGGACCAGAGGGGCTCTCTAATTGTACCATTGGCTAGAGGGGCTCGTATCTCTGGCACAAGAAGGAGGGTGTTCTCCAGGTCTGCCCAGGTCCTCTGGAACCTCCTGCCAGCAGAATTACGGTTACAGACAGAATTGCTGCCCTTCAAAGAACTCAAAACCTGGCTGGCAGGGCAGGTGTGGAGTGCTGCTGGGGAGATGGCACCTGCCCGCTGGCTCATTTGAACTTCCCTTGTTGCAGATGGGTGGGCGGGCTTTTTAATGGTTTTTAATTGGGTCTTTTAATAGGGTTTTAAAGGTTTGCAATATGAATGTTTTTATATTGTAAATGTAGTTGTGAGCTGTCCAGAGTTGCCCAGGCGAGGGGGCGACAATAAAAATCTAAATAATAAATAAATGAATGAATGAATAAATAAATAAATAAATCCTCACCCATGTCCATGCCAGGATTTGTGTTACTGGCTCTCTGTAATGAACTCTACTCTTGCAAGTAAAGGTAAAGGTAAAGGTAAAGGACAAGGTCTTCCCTGCTTGAAAACCTGTCTTGTTTGACTCTAGGGTAGTGATGGCGAAACTTGACACTCCTTATGTTCTTGAACTTCAACTCCCTGAAGCCCTGATCAGCAGGAGTGCTGGCTAGGGCTTCTGGTAATTGAAGAACACCTGGAGTGCCAATGTTCACCATTACTACTCTAGGGTGGTCATAAGAACATAAGAACATAAGAACAGCCTTGCTGGAACAGGCCACAGCCCATCCAGTCCAGCATTCTGTCTCACACAGTGGCTCACCATTTCCTTCAGGGTATTCCCAAGGAGATGCCTTCACCTGCTTAGGATTCCCTGGAAATGGCATTGAGAGATATCCTGCCTATCTCTCCAACCCGGAGGTTGTCCTTAGGTAGCCATAATTATAGCCATTGATAGCCTTGTCCTCCATGAACTTGTCTAATCCTTTCTTAAAGCTGTCAAGACTGACAGCTGTCACCACTTCTTCTGGCAGGGAGTTCCATAGACCAGTAATCCTCTGGGTGAAAAAGTACTTTCTCTTATTTGTTTGAGAACTAGTACCCAAAAGTTTCATGGAGTGTCCCCTAGTTCTAGTGTTGTGCGATAGGGAAAACAGTTTTTCCTTATCCACTTTGTCCACACCGTGCATGATTTTATAAACTTCAATCAGGTCACCTCTTAGACGCCGTCGTTCAAGAGTGAAAAGGCCCAACCGTTGCAGCCTCAGATGGTAAGGAAGGTGTTCCAGTCCCCTAATCATTCTGGTTGCCCTCCTCTGTACTTTCTCCAGCTCCATAATATCCTTCTGGAGGTATGGCGACCAGAACTGTACACAGTATTCCAGATGGGGCCTCACCATAGATTTATAAAGAGGCAAAATGACACTTGCTGACTTATTTTCTATACCCTTCCTAATGATCCCTAACATTGAGTTTGCTTTTTTCACTGCTGAGGCACACTGGGTTGACACCTTCATTGAGCTGTCCACCAGGACACCAAGGTCCCTTTCCTGGTTTGTCGCAGAGAGTTCAGACCCCATCAGTTTATAAATGTAATTGGGGTTTTTTGCCCCAACATGCATCACTCTGCACTTACTGATGTTGAAGCTCATTTGCCACTGTTTTGCCCACTCCCCCAGTGTCAAGAGATCCCTCTGGAGCTCTTCACAATCTCTCACAGTTTTCACTACCCTGTATAATTTAGTGTCGTCAGCAAATTTGGCTACCTTGCTTTTTACTCCTACCTCTAGATCATTTATGAAGAGGTTGAAAAGCAGGGGTCCCAGTACTGAACCTTGGGGGACCCCACTCTTTACTTTCCTCCACTTGGAGAAGTGTCCATTTAGTGCTACCCTCTGTTTCCTGTCCCTTAGCCAGTTGCTGATCCAGGACAAGACCTGTCCCTTTATTCCATGACTGGTAAGTTTATTCAAGAGCCTTTGGTGTGGGACCTTGTCAAAAGCCTTCTGAAAGTCCAGATAAACAATGTCAACTGGATCCCCCTTATCCACATGCTTGTTGACACTCTCAAAAAATTCCAACAGATTAGTGAGGCATGATTTGCCCTTGCAAAAGCCATGTTGGCTCTCCTTTAGCAGCGCCTCCTCTTCTATGTGCCTATTAATTCTATCTTTTAGGATGGTTTCCATCACTTTACCTGGGACACATGTCAAACTGACAGGCCGGTAATTTCCTGGATCACCCCTGGATCCTTTTTTGAAAATTGGTGTTACATTCGCTACCTTCCAGTCATCAGGCACAAAGCCTGATTTGAGGGAAAGATTATATATTTTGGCTAGGAGATCAGCAATTTCATCTTTAAGTTCCCTGAGAACTCGTGGATGGATGCCATCTGGTCCTGGGGATTTGTTAGTGTTTAGCTTAACAAGACATGCAAGGACCTCCTCCCTGGTTATTTCTATCTTGCTTAATTCTTCGGTTTCCCTCCCTACGAAGATAGGTTCTGTTTTGGGCATGTGGTCTCTATCTTCTTCAGTGAATACTGAAGCAAAGAATTCATTGAGTCTCTCTGCAATCTCTGTTTCCTCTTTAATAACCCCTTGCCTTCCATTGTCATCTAATGGTCCAATGGCCTTCCTAGTTGGGTTCTTACTTCTAATGTACTTAAAGAAGTCTTTGTTATTCCTCTGAGTATTTTTAGCTATACGCTCCTCAAAGTCTTGCTTTGCTTTCCTGATTGTTGCCTTGCATTTGTTCTGCCAGAATTTATGTCATGCTCATGTCTGCTTATAGCCAAAGAGCCAGAACCGTCTGTGGCTGCAAATGTTTCCATGGTCATGTTGCAGGCATGATTAGGTTCCAGAGTGCATGGAATCCTGTTACCTTTCCTGCAAAAGCAGTACCTCTTTATTTACTTGCAATTTTTTGCTTTCAAACTGCTAGGTTGGCAGGACCTAAATGGGGGGGGGGAGAGGTGTAAATAGTTACCAACCTACCAAAAAAAGAGTTTGCATCTGTGTGTGTGTGGCAGATAGACCCTAACATCCTAAATTGAAATGCTGACCTAAGCACAAAAATTCAGGAATTCAGCTACACATGCACATACTGCCCTTGCTAGTGTGACCAATTTCTTTTAAAAAAGAAGAGGGAAGGCAAACTTCAGACAACATGCCACACAAACAGGAGACTTAACTGCATAGTGATGACTTTTTTAAAAAAGCAAAATCATGGCTGGTACAGGTTAGCGACAACACTCAGATTTGCTGCAGTATCTCAGTAAGAGAATTTTGGCAGTTTCAGTCTGCCCTAGTTGCGGAAGAAGAAGAGGAGGAGGAGTTTCTAAGAATGCTGGATTGAAAACTGAGGGCTCTCTGTGGGATGCTGTTCCACTTCATGGGCAACCAAGAGCTTTTTGCTCTGCCCTGTGGTCACCATGGGGCCACATCAATAACCCTGACTCAGTCCACATTTGTACAAAGACAGTGCATATCTTTCTTCACCAGGCTGGGTATTTGAGATTGTCCACCACCTGCCTGGAGCACCTCTAAATTATATGATCTATGGGGGAGGGGGTTCACTATTAATATTGTCTTCAATACGGCTAAATTATCTGGCTTCAGAATCACTTGCAGATTCTATTAAAGACCCCTATGGAGGATTGCTTCTTGAAATAGGAATTTTAATCCATCCGGGTACACTAAGGTGTTGCCTTCCTTTCATTAATAAAATGGAAACTCATAAAGAAAACCAGATTATCCTGAATTTATGATCGGATAATTTTGTTTCTCTTAGCTCCGGTAATAATTGCAGAACATCATTTCTATCTACGGCGCTTCTCTCTCTCTCTCTCCTTTTTTTTTTACACACCTAGACAATTTTAATTTCTCATGTTTATTTATCTTTTCTTCCCTTTTAATTTGACAGAAAAAGCTATATAAGACCCCAGGAGGCAAACACAACGAACTAGGAATGAGGTCTTTCCATCTTTCATTTAATGAAATAATAAGTAATTGATTTATATTTATGGGCGATTTGAACATTCAGGAGTATTCGTTTGCACTTATACCTTTATTAGAATTCTATAAACAGTTGACTAGCTTTGTGGCCCAGCGTAGTTATTTTCCAAACCCTAATGCAGGTTTCTTCATCCTGATGTCTCGCCAATGTGTTAGACTACAATCCCCATTACTAGGCCATCGTGCCTGGCTGGGATGGGGAGTGTAGTCCAAGTCATGTGGAGGGCACCAGGGCAGTGATGCGCTCTAAAAAATTTTTACTACCCATACTGTGGGCATGGCCAACTTGGTGGGCGTGGTCTAGGGACTTTCCGCTACCAGTTCACATGAACCGTTGAATACCGGCCTCAGTGCATCACTGCACCAGGGTGACTTAATCTATCTACTGCTGTCTGAACAGCCAGGGGAATAGGTGATGGTGATGGTGGTGGTGGTGGTAGTGGTGATGATGATGATGATAGTCTTTAACTTTACCATAGGTAGGTAAAGTAAAGGTCACCCTTGCTCGAAAGTCAATCATATCCAACTCAAGGATTCTGTACTCATCTCTGCTTATAGCCAAAGAACCAGTGATATTTGTGTCTGCAGACATTTCCGTGGACATATGACAGGCATGACTAGACACCGGAGTTCACGGAACACTGTTTACCTTCCCAACCCTCTTCTTTCCAACTATCCTTCAAGTATTTGAAAAGTGCTAACATATCCCCTCTCAGTCTCCTTTTCTCAAGGCTAAATGTGTCGAGTTCTTTTAGTTCTTCATCACAGGAATGGAAGTAGTAACAGACTTTACTTTCCTGGGATCCAAGATCACTGCTCTGGTAATAATTTGCAGCCATGAAATAAAGAGACACTTACTTCTTGGGAGGCAAGCTATGAGAAACCTAGGTAGCATAATAAAGAGTAGAGACATCACTCTGACAACAAAAGTCCACATAGTCAAAGTAATGGTATTCCCAGTAGTAATGCATGGATATGAAAGCTGGACGATAAGGAAGGCTGAGCGCAGAAGAATGTGGCAGAAGAACCTTTGAACTGTGGTGCTGGAGGAGACTCTTGAGAATCCCCTGGACTGCCAGGAGAATAAATCAGTTGATACTAAAGGAAACCAACTCTGACTGCTCATTGGAGGGACAAATACTGAAGATGAAACTCAAGTACTTTGACCACCAAATGAGAAGAGAGGACTCACTAGAGAAGGCCTTGATGCTGGGAAAGATCAAAAGCAAAAGGAGAAGGGGAAGGCAGAAGATGAGGTGGCTAGATGGCATCATCAATGCAATGGGCGTAGATCTATGTGGGGTGAGGAGAATGGTGGAGGATAGAGGAGCCTAGCGTATGATGATCCATGGAGTCGCAAAGGGTCGGACTTGATTGTGCAACTGAATAACAACAACACAGGAATGCATGTTGCCTGGGCCACCGTTTGCATGAGAACCGGGTGGTACACTATGATCAAGATAAGAGCAAGACGATCCATGCAAGCACTCTCCATCTTTTTCTTGTGCTTGTTCCATAAACATATCAAATTAAAATATTTCTGTTCAGCAAATTCAGCAACTCTAAATTAATAAAGCAATGGCTTTTATTGGCTTTCGATGCTTGAGCAGGTTGAGGATGTGCAAGCAAGAATTTTTTCCATTTTGGTGCAGGGGAGGTGATACGTCCACGATGCCAATGGAGTCGTTAAGAAAGATTAGGCCATCACTTGAAATGGCTTTAACGTCAAGATTAGCAGCAAAAATAATGAAGGCTACTAATTAAAAGAAAGGAAAATATTTTTGAAATAAACACAATGTATCTTCAGTTAATTTGGAACATTTATGGATATTACAGTAAAAAACCACTGGAGTCAATTGAAGTTGTTTGGAGTGCAAAATATGCTGAATCAAACGCGGGCCAAAATGTGATTGCTCACATAACATAAGAGGTGTAACTTGCTGCAAGTTAGAAAGTTGCTGTAACCATCAGTTGTTGCACATTGAGTTGTGCACAGTGGGTAATGTCCACATGGACATCTTTCAGCATTAATATTTTGGGCATGGAATGTTAATGATAAACATTTAGACTTCCGTTCTTACAATCAAGGGACTGCAGTGGTTTAGTGGTTAAGATTCTGAACTTGATGACAGGAAGGTTGTCAGGGCAGCTGTTCGATTCCTAGGCTCTGCATTACGGTGTGAGCTCCTGTATCTGTCCCAGCTCCTGCCAACCTAGCAGTTCAAAAGCAAGAAATTGCAAGTAAATAAATAGGTAACACTTTGCTGGGAAGGTAAACAACATTCTGTGTACTCTGGTGTCTAATCATGCCTGCCACATATCCATGGAAATGTCTGCAGACACAGTCAGCACTTGCTCTTTGGCTACAAACAGAGATCAGCACTGAACCCTAGAGTTGGATATGACTGGCTTTTGAGTAAGGGCGACTTTTTTAACCACCCTATAGTGCTTACTGTACTACTTCTTCTTCTGAATACTTGCAATCCTCATGGTGATCAGTCATGAAGACTGGCTTTCCATCTGCCTTCCGCATCATAGCATGACCCCCATACCACTGATTCAGTTCCATGAGTCACTTTCTGGTCCTGAGCCCTTTTTGGCACGCAAATTCCTCATCAGCTGCAGGCCAGCATTGATGAAGCTGCTGCCCTCCATCAAGATGGATTCAAGTGGGGATGTAATCCACTTGGGGACCATCACTCTTCTGTGGGGACTTCGCCAAGGTCACTAGTTCTCAGGGTTGTTAAATTAGTTATCTGTTGCCTGACACTTGGCATTGAGTCGCTGGCTGTATGGTCTACTCGATTACCATAGCAGGATAACCTGGCTAGTCTGTTTGAGGGGTTGTAACTCTCCACACCAGCTTCCCTGGTCTTTAGGATTTTAAGGAGAGGTCTTTCTTTCAGTCATACTGCCCTCACAGGGATGTCTAGTGTGGACACAGAAGACGTCCAATCCAGCAGTTATTCCTGGCTATAGAACTCCCTTCTCTCCTTATTTTTTGTTGTTGTTCAGTCGCACAGTTGATTCTGACCCTTAGCGACCCTATGGACCATTGCCCACCAGGCACTTCTGACTTCCACCATCCTCCTCAGCCCGCCCAGCTCTGTGCCCATTGCATCTACAATACCATCTAGCCATCCCATTTTTGGCCGCCCCTTTCTTCTTTTGCCCTCCACATTTCGCAGCATCAAGGCTTTCTCAAGTGAATCCTATCTTATCGTTTGATGTCCAAAGTACTTTAGCTCCATCTTTACTATTTGACCTTCTAAGGAGCAGTCAGGGTTGATTTCTTCTAGGATTGACCTATTTGTTCTCCTCACTGTCTAGGGGACTCTCAAAGCTCTCCTCCAACACCACATTTCAAAGGCATTTATTCTTTGGCGCTCAGCTTTCCTAATGGTCCAACTCTCACAACCATACATTACCACTGGGAATACCATTGCTTTGAGTATGTGAATTTTTGTTTGCAAGGTGATGTCTCTACTTTTCACTATGTTCCCCAGGTTTCTCATAGCTTGTCTCCCAAGAATCAGTCACCTCTTAAATCACCATCTGCAGTGATCTTGGATCCTAAGAAAGTAAAATCTTTCACTGCTTCTACTTCTTCCCCATCTATTTTCCAGGGACTGATAGGGCCTGTTGCCATTATCTTGGTTTTCTTGATGTTGAGTCTCAAGCCAGCTTTTGCATCTCTTCTTTCAACCTAATCAGGAGCTTCTTTAGGTCTTCCTCACTTTCTGCCATTAGGGTGGTATTATCTGCATTTCTCTCCTTCTACTGGTAGGCAAATACCTTCCTTTTTCTTTCTTAAACTGTGGCTGAGGAAGGTATTTTAAGTGAGGCTTTTCTCTTTGTTTTTAAAAAGTGTGTGCTTTTATTTTGTTTTAACTGAGCTTGAATTTGTGCCATCAGAATTTTTATGCTTAATTGCTTTAAATAATGTGATTTTTATATTTTCAACTGTTTTAGTTCCTGTGTTTTCAAACCATTCCAAACCACCATGAGTCCCTCTACAGGGAGAAAGACAGGGTAGAAACTGAATGAATAAATAAGGTGATGACCTACCAACAAATAAGGTTGAACATGTAGGGATTTGAAGCCAGCTTGTCAGCAGCTAAGCATTCAAAGGCTCCTACCTGGATGGGCAAATCTGTCAGTTTTCTTCTTTCCTACATTCTATTTGTTTTAATGTCAAGCTCTTTTGGTCCTGAATGTGAAGGACTTTTTAAAAATAGTTGTTTGCATATTGAAGTGAAATAAAAGGTCCTTCCATGAACAAGTAACATGACAGCCCTGTAAGAGCTATTTAGCGTTTCTCTACATCCAAGTCCAAAGGAATAATGAAAAAAGTACACCAAACAACGAATGCTTCTCAAATAACGCACAGTGTATGTTACAGGCATTTATGTATGCCCTGTGTGGAACACACCTTTCATACACAGGCTTATCACTCTGTGGTTCAAGCTACTTATTTATTAACTGTAACAAAATAGAGTGGTACCTCGGACAATAATTTTAATCCGTTCCACGGGGCTCGTTGTTGTACGACACAATTGCTATACGATGCATGCATCGTATAGCGATTTTCCCTATGGGATGCATCGTACAATGATTTTTTTTTGCTAAGTGGTTTTTCCCATTGAAAAATTGTTGTATGGTTTTTTCCATAGGGAAAAATGTTTTGCAGGATACCATTTCCCCCCAAAAACCTAATCGTTATGCTATTCCGTTGCTATACGGAGCAATTGTTGTATGTGTTTCCACTTGTACAGTGCTGATTTATGGATATGCATTGATGCTCTCATTGTGACATGGAAATCCACAGCCTTGTTCACATAAGGCAGCATATGAATTTATTTATTTACATCATTTCTACCCCACCTTCCTCATCCTTGGATGACCCAAGGTGGCTAATGCGTGTATCATTGGGTGTCGCTGTTATGTGCCATCAAGCCACCTCTGACTTGTGGCAACTCAATGAATGAGAGCTCTCTAAAGTGTAATATCCTCAACTGCCTCGGTCAGCTTTTGTAAACTCAAGCCTGTCATTTCCTTTAGCATGTCAATCAATTTGGTCTTTGGTCTTCTTCATTTCCTGCTACCTACCACCTTTACCAGCATTGTCGTCTTTTCTAGAGAACGTTACCTTCTCATGATGTGACCGAAGTAGGGCAGCCTAAGTCAAAGAGGGTGGACTCGTCTTAGTTTGGTGTCTCAGCTGTGACCATTCCACCTTGGACAAGTCTACTAGGAGTTCAGGGTTGCAATGAAGTCTGGCTACCAGGTAGCATTGCTCTGAGAAACACAAACTCATGTTTGCATCCACCCATGTAGGCTCTTCCTAGGCAAGCCAGTGAATCCACACATGTAAGCCCCTTTTCTCATGTGAATCTCTGTTTATGGATTACCCTGTTCATACATAAAGTGTCCTTTCTGTTTGATGTTCCTTTCTCCTGGCAAATATTTGTAAATGTTATTTCAAAACCCTGTTTACCATGTTTGCCACTGACTCTTTACATGAATGCCTTCCTCTGCCCTCACCCAGGATCTTTAGATTTCTTCTGCGTGCCTTAATAAGTGCGCTTGACAAATGTTTTACATTTACGGGAGTTTTAAAAGGCAGGTGCAGTGTGACATATCAGAAGAAGCAAATTAAACCCTTGTAAAGCACAGCTGGAATGCAAAAAAAAATTCTGTATTTCTAATTTAAATATGTGACACCACCACACTGTAAGAATCGGTTCATAATTAGAAAACATCTGTTTCTCCCCCCCACCCAAATCCCATCCCAGATATAATGTCTAATAGTATATTTAAATAATTTAGAATGCAATAAGACCAAGAAGTCAATAAATAATGAGTAATTCTGGGCATTCCTTTCAGTTTATTTATTTTTATTTGTTTTGCTCCTTATTTTGTTTCATTTTGGAAGGAAGTGTGTGTGTGTGTGTGGGGGGGGGGTTGACCTTAGTTTTTCAGTTCTGCTTGGACATTGTGGAAGTTAATGTAATAACTGTTCATGAGAAGCACATGCCAGTCACAAGCTCTGCAACCTCCTTTGTGTGAGTAGGAGGAAAATCCAAGTTTTTCTAGCTGGTGTCACCGAAAAGGATTTATACACTGCTACGGTTTCCCCTTTCTATTTGTTTGGCTATGCGTAGACCGTGACTTGATTACTTTAACAGGTTGATGAATGTGGTCAGGTCACAAATACAGTGATGTTTATCAGAGGTGCAACACTCTGGAAATCTGCTTGAAGTCGCTTTAGCATTTAGATTTACAAGGATCAAGTGGCCAAGTTGAACTTGGAAAGTCTCAAGCCTCAGCTGAACCACAACTTGCACAATGAATCAACACTGGTAGACAAACTAGCTTTGTTAGTAGGGGAGGGCAAGCATGAAAGTCCCTGCTATTCCTCTTAACGGAAAGACATACACCAATGAATTTTGCTGGCTGGCTTCCATTGGAATTATATTTGCTTTGTCATTCTTCCATATGGCCAAGTTGCTTCTGTGTTAGAGTGACCATATCAATTACTAACATTCATTAAGTCCTATCATTAACAGCCCTTTTCAGAAATTGCTGTGACCTCCTTAATGAGTCACTCCATCTCATGGTAGACCATACCCTCCCCCTTCCTTCCACTTTCCTTAGCATTCTATATTTTCCTGTGAGTCCTATTAACTAAAAATGGTCAGAATCCAGTTTGTCACTGTGCAAGGTAAGGTGATACTGGTCTAACTTTATTAAGTTTTACATCCAGGCAATACAGGGTGGGCAATTCAAATGTGTTTCGTGTTGTGACAATTTGCAGAATGTGCCCTGCGAAAGTAATACATCAATAGCACTTTCTGTCTGGGGTATCATGTTAGAATGTGACAGGATCTAAGTTAGTATGCTCAAAGAAGACCTGCTGCTGCCTGTGGACTGCTCCCACAGCTGTGGGGAGCCCCGCCCTTCCTTCCCAGTCCATCTGTGGGGAGGATAAAGGGCTGTGGGCTACCAGGCTGAGCCGAAGACCTGCTGCTGCCTGAGGACTGCTCCCACAGCTGTGGGGAGCCCCGCCCTTCCTTCCCAGTCAATCTGTGGGGAGGATAAAGGGCTGTGGGCTACCAGGCTGAGCTGAAGACCTGCTGCTGCCTGAGGACTGCTCCCACAGCTGTGGGGAGCCCCGCCCTTCCTTCCCAGTCCATCTGTGGGGAGGATAAAGGGCTGTGGGCTACCAGGCTGAGCCGAAGACCTGCTGCTGCCTGAGGACTGCTCCCACAGCTGTGGGGAGCCCCGCCCTTCCTTCTCAGTCCATCTGTGGGGAGGATAAAGGGCTGTGGGCTACCAGGCTGAGCTGAAGACCTGCTGCTGCCTGAGGACTGCTCCCACAGCTGTGGGGAGCCCCGCCCTTCCTTCCCAGTCCATCTGTGGGGAGGATAAAGGGCTGTGGGCTACCAGGCTGAGCCGAAGACCTGCTGCTGCCTGAGGACTGCTCCCACAGCTGTGGGGAGCCCCGCCGTTCCTTCCTGTTGTGTTCTGTTGGTTTTATTGTACACACGGATTACAATGTATCTGAGCCAATGTAACCTTGCCTATAGCAACAATGTAACCTTCAGCTGTATCATATAAACCCTGTAATAGGACGCGAGCTAATGACCACCAGCTGGCAGCAGCGAGCGTCCAAGCTCTCTTGGTCCAAACTCATCAAAGGCAACAGCGCGGGAAGTTTTCCCGCCACCACCTACACCTGGACAAGAAGGGCGTGACCTGCAATGACGTCACGCAGACAGTAGCCAATGGGCTACCATGGCACCACGTTCAAATGTGTTACTGCTGTATATAAAGAGCTATCGATCCGCCATTACCTCATGTTCCCTCTGTCCACGATGCAATAAACCTGAGTTAACCCAGCCCGAGGCTGTGTCCTGTGTCTTGGTTTGCATACACCAAATTGGCGACGAAGGTGGGATAATGGATCCCCACGGAACAGCCAGGGCACAGAGCGGTTTCAACATCACCAAACCGCAAGACTGGGAGCTGCTTGAGATGGATTTCCAGGCGGCCCTGGTAGAACTCAGAGTCAAAGGAGAAGACGAGGAGAGGAAGAGGGCCATCCTCACCAGAATGCTCGGGATGGAAACCAAGCGGACGCTGGTGGGCATAATCGCTCCGAAGAAGGTGAGCGACTTTAAGGCGAGCGACATCATGAAACTGCTGCGAGAGCGGTTCTGCCCCTCGAGGGCAATGTTTCCCGCTCGGAGCACGTTTTGGAGGCGAGTCCAAGCGCCGGATGAGTCGGTTGAGGCATTCGTGGCCGCCATGAGGATAGCCGCCGCCCCCTGTAAATGGGGCGATATCCTGGAGTTGGTCCTCAGGGACGGCGTGTTGTGTGGCCTGAAAGACAAGGAGGTACAGCGCAGCTTGATGAATAAGGAGCCGCCACCCACGCTGGCAGAGGTCATTGAGGCCGCGGAAGCCGCAGAGTCCACGAATGCCGGAGTGGACGAGATGCACCAGTGGCGTGAGTGGCGTCCTAGAGCCGGCAAGGCGGAAAATTCGGTGCACGGGAAGACCGGACAGTCGGTGCACGCGACTCGACGGGCCTCAAAGTCGTCTACGGAAGGCAGCGACGGCGAGGAGGTCCAGAAGGTCCGGAAGGGCGGTCGACGCTGCGAGGGTTGCGGAGCGGCCCACGAGCGCGCGAGATGCCCGTTCAGGAAGGCCGAGTGTTACACCTGCGGCCGTCGGGGGCACATCGCCAAGGCGTGCAGAAAGCGGAAAGAGGGCCGGAGGCAGTCACAAGACCGCGCGGCCAGACCGGACCGTCCAGCGAGGCCCAAAGATGGCGCCCAGACCACGAGGAAGCAGGACGGCGTGGGCCGCGTCTCGGACGGCAGCGAGGACGACGCCTCAGTGTTCAGCGTGTCCGCGGGACAGTCCCATTACTTCGTTGAGGTATTAGTACAAGGGGCCCCTATTAAGATGGAAATTGACTCGGGGTCCTCCTATTCCATAATTCCCCAGAAAGAGTTCCTGAAAATCGACCCCCACGTGCGGCCCAAGCTTAAAGCGTTGAGGTCCACACTACGGGACGTACAGGGAAACAGCATTCCGGTGTTGGGGGTCGGGAAATTTCGGGTCAATTTTAAGAGACATTCTGCGGAACTGCCCCTAGTTGTCCTAAAAGGGGGAAGCTGTAGCCTCCTAGGGACACAGTGGTTTCAGCCCTTAGGTTTGTTCATAGGGGGGGTGCATACCGTGGGGGGGGACCCAATACAAGCGGTTTGCGATGCGCATCCCGCCGTTTTTAAGAAAGGACTCGGAAAGTTCAAGGGACCCCCTGTAGCTTTCGACATAGACCCGGAGGTCCGCCCGATAAGACTCAAACCACGCAGGGTGCCGTTCGCACTCAAGGACAAGATAGAGGCGGAACTGGACAAACTGGTGGGCCAGGGGATTCTTATTCCTGTTGATTCCGCGGAATGGGAAACTCCAATTGTAACGGCTCTAAAGGCTAACGGGGAGGTGCGCATTTGCGCTGATTATAAGTGTACAATTAACAAGGCGATCCGCCCTAATGCATACCCGGTGCCAGTGATCAGCCACCTTTTGGCCAGGCTAAATGGGGGAAAGTGTTTCGCTAAACTCGATTTGGCACAAGCCTATCAGCAACTTCCTGTGACCCCCGCCACGGCCGCGGCACAAACAATAGTTACACATAAGGGAGCGTTCCAGGTGTCGCGGTTACAGTTCGGCGTGAACTCGGCACCCGGCCTTTTTCAATCGCTCGTGGAACGCCTCCTAAAGGGCCTGGAGGGGGTGTTGCCTTATTTTGATGACGTGTTGATAACAGGGGGGAGTGAGGCTGAACTGGCAAAAAGGTTGGACAAGGTACTGACCGTGTTCGAGAAAGCGGGGCTGAGATTGAGGAAGGATAAATGTGTCTTTTTCGAAACCGAGGTCGAGTTTTTAGGGTTCCGGATCACACCCGAGGGGATTAAGCCGTCTAAATCCAAGGTAGCAGCCATTAAGAAGGCCCCTCGCCCCACATCCAAAACCGAGCTGCAGTCTTTCCTGGGGCTCCTCAACTTTTACCATACATTCCTCCCGCGGAAGGCGTCCGTGGCCGAACCGCTCCATCGGTTACTTAAAAAAGAGGAGCCGTGGATGTGGGGTGACGAGCACGAGAGGGCGTTCAAAGAGCTAAAGCAACTCCTAACATCTGAGGCAATCCTGACGCACTTCGACCCCAAACGGCCTGTGGTCCTAGTTTGTGATGCATCCCCGGTGGGGGTGGGGGCGGTGCTTTGCCACGTGTTGGAGGACGGAAGGGAGGCCCCGGTAGTGTTTTACTCAAGGTCCCTGTCCCAAGCGGAGCGAAATTACGCGCAAACCGACAGGGAAGCGTTAGCAATAGTAGCGGGGACCAAAAAATTTCACGATTTTTTGTATGGCCGCCCGTTCAAAATCGTGACCGATCACAAACCGCTGTTAGGGATTTTCACGGCAAACAAACCCACGCCGCAGATCCTGTCCCCGAGAATGCTGCGATGGGCTATTTTCCTCAACGCGTACCAACATGAGTTGGAGTACAGGCCCGGAAAGGAGATCAGCCATGCTGATGCGCTTTCGCGATCCCCTCTGCCATTGTCGGACGACCAAAAGGCGAGAGCAGAAAGAGACCGCCAGGTGTTGCTGATTGAGGTTTTAGACGCACCCCCAATAGTACCAGCCGACATTGCTAGGGCGACAGGCAAGGACAGGACGCTGGGAAAAGTTAGTTCATGGGTGCAGAAGGGGTGGCCGGCTTCGTCCCCGAGTACAGAGTTCGACCCATTCTTTAGGAAAAAGCTAGAGTTGTCCCTAGAGAGGGGGTGCCTTCTGTGGGGCCAACGGGTGGTGGTCCCTGCGCCCCTGCGGACGAGGGTGCTCGAACTGCTGCACGTCAGCCACCCGGGCATAGTTCGTTCAAAGGCGCTAGCCTGGAGTTACTTCTGGTGGCCACAGCTGGACGCGGACATTGAGCACATGGTCGGCACTTGCGAGGCTTGCCAGGAATCCCGACCTGAGGCGGCCCGTCTCCCGCATAGGGAGTGGGACACAGCAAGGGGGCCGTGGTCCAGAGTGCACGTGGATTTCGCTGGCCCGTTCCGAGGAACCATGTTTCTCCTGGTGGTAGATGCGTTCTCCAAGTGGCTGGAGGTTATCCCAGTAAAGAGCACGTCCTCCGCCACGACAATTAGCCGGCTAAGGAGAGTCTTTTCCACGTTCGGTTTACCCGACACTTTAGTCAGCGATAACGCTAGTTGTTTCACCTCCGCTGAGTTCGGAGCCTTCATGGAGGCAAACGCCATTCGGCATGTCACATCCGCACCGTTTCACCCGGCCACGAATGGCCAAGTGGAACGACTAGTGCGTACAACAAAGGACGCGCTGCGGCGCATGGGCCCGGGGGACCTGAATCACCAGGTATGCCAGTTCCTCTTAGCGTATAGGGTAACCCCTTTAGCGTCAGGCTACTCGCCGGCGGAGCTCTTGATGCGGCGACAACTGACCACGATCCTGTCCAGGCTAGACCCGACGAGGGTCGAGGATAAAGGGAAAAACATAGGGTTGGCAGTCTCGAAAGGTTTTGCCGCCGGGGACCCTGTTCACTGCAGGAACTATTCCAGCGCAGGGCCGGCCTGGGTACCAGGGAAGGTTGTAGAACAGACGGGGCCAGTATCGTACCGGGTCGAGACTAACACCGGCCTCCTCTGGAGGAGGCACGCAGACCAACTGAGGCACCGAGTGAGTGGGCCAGTCAGTGGAGCTCAGCAACAGGATTCAGCGTTAGGGTTCTCCCCCACCCGCTTAACCCAAGGGGGAGACAGCAATGGACAACAGTCCCAAGCAAGGGGGGAAGGAAGCAGAAGCAGCGGCCCCGACTCATATCCTTTTGATAGCAGCGGCCCCGACTCATATCCTTTTGATACGCCAGTCCTATCAGGGGCCGGGGAAGGGGGAGAGGAGTTCGCGACCGCTGCCCCCGATAGTAATTTTGAGTTTGATTTTGCGAGCCGGGGGGGTTTTCAGGAGTGTTCCCCCACCCATCCAAGCGAGAAGAGGGGTTTTTCGTTAGCCCCCAGTGCCCCCGGTTCCTCCCTAAGAAAGAGCACACCTCCCAACAACGCCGCGGAGCCGCGGAAAGTCACTAACGAGTCTCCCTCTCATATTACAGGACAGGAAACCAGGGGACAAAGAGAAGGTAGCAAACCCGGGGAGAGGCAGCCCGCATCGAGACCCCAGCGTGTTCGAAATAAGCCATCTTGGCTGAGAGACTTTGTCTCCTAAGGGGGGGGGAGTGTGTTTAAGTGTGGGCTCGAGACTTTGTCTCGTCCTAGGGGGGAGGGGTGTTGTGTTCTGTTGGTTTTATTGTACACACGGATTACAATGTATCTGAGCCAATGTAACCTTGCCTATAGCAACAATGTAACCTTCAGCTGTATCATATAAACCCTGTAATAGGACGCGAGCTAATGACCACCAGCTGGCAGCAGCGAGCGTCCAAGCTCTCTTGGTCCAAACTCATCAAAGGCAACAGCGCGGGAAGTTTTCCCGCCACCACCTACACCTGGACAAGAAGGGCGTGACCTGCAATGACGTCACGCAGACAGTAGCCAATGGGCTACCATGGCACCACGTTCAAATGTGTTACTGCTATATATAAAGAGCTATCGATCCGCCATTACCTCATGTTCCCTCTGTCCACGATGCAATAAACCTGAGTTAACCCAGCCCGAGGCTGTGTCCTGTGTCTTGGTTTGCATACACCAAACTTCCCAGACCCTCTGTGGGGAGGATAAAGGGCTGTGGGCTACCAGGATGAGCTGAAGACCGCCGCCACTCGAGGACTGCTGGTGCTGCAGGGGGGGGGAAAGCACCTTTTCTTTTTTTCGCGCTCCTGGGTCCTGCCTCAGGCCGATACAAAAAAGCCAGACTTCTTCAATATGAGCCAAGCCTTCAAAAGGAAATGAGAGGAATATAGCTCTAAACAACCCCTTTGTAAGAATCTTTTCTTAATGATAACACGTGCAAATATGGTTTCTCAGAACTCTCTCATCCATGCTAGCTGTTTCTAAATATATTGTCTTATATTATTTATTACTCAGCCCAATTTGTGCCAAGACACACTATTGCCATGGGTCAAATATATCCCTTATGGATGTGTCTCTGAACATGCATAAGTTCACACATGTTCTCTGAGAGCATGCCTGTTAACCGCGTGTTAATGCAGATAATAGGATAAATCCAATTGCCTTTGCTAGTTTAAATTAAGATAAAGTATATTAAATGACTCAACTGCTGAATAGGAAGTCATTATTTATGTCAGGGGTGCCCAAACTTTTCAGGCCATGGACCGGTCACCTGGTTCAGGGGGCTGGTCACTATGACCCATGGGCCAGATCCGGCCCCCAATTCCAATTCATCTGGCCTACAAAGCCCTCATCATTCCTGGAAGCAGAAGTAAAATACGCCTGTACATTTTACATCCGATTCTGGGAGCGATGAGGGCTTAGCGGGCCAGATGAATTGGCATCGGGGCCCAGATCCAGCCTGCAGGCCATTGTTTGGGCACCCCTGACTTATGTAAACCCTATTTATTCAAAGGGTTTACCCTAGCTGGTTATTAGACCAATATCTTTCATTTACCTATAGCTCCACTCACCTTGGAAGGCATTTATAAATCTACTCTTAGCATCACTTTAACAAATATTTATGTATAGGTTTGTTGAACCCTATATCTGTTCTTCTGCTCCCTTACTTCCTTATTTGCCCCTTCTGTTAATTTGCATTTTTTTAAAAGGCACTACAGAAAAACTCATTTATACATGGATTTTTTCAGGCATACAGTATTTTGTATTTTCTTTCCCATTCGTGTTTTGAAATACATTTTTTTTATCTCCAAATATTGATGTTTTACCTCCAAGTGCACATTTTAAACCTGTTTTATCTCAAAATATATATTCTGGAACATATTTAATCTCAAGATATGCCTTTTAAACACATTTTGACACCTTTTCAGAACTGAGAAGTGCATCTTAGCATCAGATAAATGAGAAATTTAAAGCTTTCTTTTGTGTTGTTCTCCCAGCTATATGCATAAGACCTGTGGAAAGAGTTTTCAACCTGTGGTAGGCTGCATTATAGCAGAATGGCAAATAGCCATATTTATAGAGGGGAACTGAATGGGGTGACATTGTGACATTCAGCTATACTAGTAGTTATTACTCATGATATGACAGAAAAGCAACATATGAGAAGGGACTAGAAAGGGATTCCCAACCTTTTCAAGCCAGGGGCTGGATCACGCTCTCTTAGTCAGCTTTGAGGGCCAGACAGCCATTTGCTGTGCCTCCACGATGAGAGTGGCCATTTTGTCCTAACAGCTTCAAAGAGGTGACCGTTTTGTTTCTTGAAAGCCCTTGGAGGGATGGGGGCCCCACATAAAATGGCACCATGGGCTGGATCTGGCCCACAGGCCTTAGTATGGGAACCCCTGGACTAGAACCTGGGAAAGTCATTAGTATTATTTTTGGAAGATAAGCATCAGGATTTCCCAATTGGGTGGACCAGAGTGGGTTGGGGAATTTGGGACTTGTAGTTCAAAGTTCATCTCAGCTCTGTATAGATCCATGTTCAGCAATACAGTCCATGTGTTGCATGTGGAAGGTTGCAGGTTGATTTCCTGTCTTCCCATGGCTATCTTTAATGGCAAGGATTAGATGATGTGGAAGGCGACCATAGTGTGGAGAGCTTTCAAAAGCAAAACTGATGGATATGTCAGTGCTTTAGGTATATGGCTGTAGATTCAGAGGTTGGGAGTTCAATTTCCCACTACAGCTCTTTGACAGGGGGCTCAGCTCAGTCATCTATAGGGTCTCTTTCAACTCTGCAGTTCTGAAATTGTTATTACATAATAATAATAATAATAATAATAATAATAATAATAATAATAATAATAATAATAATAATAATAATAATAATAATAATAATAATAATAATAATAATAATAATAATAATAATAATAATAATAATAATAATAATAATAATAATAATAATAATAATAATAATAATAATAATAATAATAATAATAATAATAAATGCAGAATGTGGAAGAAATTAATGTCAGTTAACTAGTTATTCCTAATTCATTCCTTTCCCCAATAACTAAAGTAGTGTATATGCTGAATTGCTGTTTCAACGTAATGAGGGATAACGATCTTTTCATAATATAGTTGTAATGTTTAGAGGTGTGGCCTTAGTTAATGGTGGAAGAGGAACATCACATGCTTCAGCTTTGCCTTGTCCTTCTCCTCTTTCCACATAAGCCTTGTATGATATGGAATTCCAAGACATTCTCTCCAAATGGGCAAACTATTTTATTTGTTTAACAGAGAGTAAACAAAACAAAGCAACAAAAATACAAAACAGTGGTGGCATCCTAAAGAATAAATGCCACCCCTTTTTTGTTGTTTTGCTTTGTTTACTCTCTGATATGCTTGCACAGACTAACCCCGCTATCACTTCAAAAATTAACTTTATTTGGTGTCTCTGTATGTCATTTAAGATTGTTTTCTTCCATTTTTTCTTATCTCATTCCTGATTTTATCCCTTCTAGTCGCTCCAGCAACCTTTCTCAGAGATCTCATTTCCATGGTGGCCAACTTTCATTTATCTTTTGCTGTAAGTGTCCATGTTTGGCACTGGTAACATAAGGTGGGAAGGAATATACTTTGTATGAGAATTTTCTTTCTGCTGTTCAGTACTGCCTTATGTTGTGTTTATATTTTATGTTTATATTTTTAAAACTAAAAAAGTGTCACAGTCCTAAGATTATTATTGTAGTAGCCTTTTTTGCTTTGTTGCTATCACTGTTGTATGTTATAAATATATATAGGAAAAAAATCTTGTGAAGTTTGCATTTGCAACACTAGACAGACAGACAGACAGACAGAGATTATTGTATTATTATTAAAGTCAAATAAATACTATTGTTGACAAGTTGGATTGATCGGATACAGTATAAGTTTGCCAAGGATTATCATGCATTGAGAAATGTCTTGCCTCCACTAAAGTAGCAAGACTCCAGACATGTATACATTTGTGTGTGCACAAAATGTCTCTAATATTCCTGTGCAAATATCTCTTGCTTTGATTCAGGACTGAGTTCAGAGATTCACATTTAGACCTGATTTGATTTGCATTGATTCAGACCTGCTCTGATCCAGTTCGGATCCAAATGGGAATCAAAACCACACCTTCCATGGTTTACCCATGGAAATTAAAGTGACTGTAATTTTATATATTTGTAAAAATTCATACAGTTGGCTGAATTGCCCAGTGGTGTTGGTATATGGCTGGATTTCAATTCCCTCACTGTGCCTCCTGGGAAAAGAGGCAGCCTGTGTAGCCTTGAACTGTATAGTTTCAAAACACCTCCAGAAGAAGGGAATGGAAACCACTTCTATTTATTCCCTACCTAGGAAACCCTACAACTTGAAGGTACATTATTATTATTATTATTATTATTATTATTATTATTATTATTATTATTATTATTATTATTATTATTATTATTATTATTATTATTATTATTATTATTATTATTATTATTATTATTATTATTATTATTATTATTATTATTATTATTATTATTATTATTATTATTATTATTATTATTATTATTATTATTAATTTATATGCATGCAATTAAGAGAAGTGACAGATTCCCCCTGAGAAAATTATTTTGCCAAATTTTAGAGGAATAAATCTAGATCAGTGATGGCAAACATTTTAGAGACCAAGTGCCCAGACTCAACAAGCTGCCATCCTTGTAGCAGCAGGGAAGGGCAAACTCTGTGCTGGGGGAAGGAGGAAGTGCTCCCATTGGGCTGCTTGGCAGAAGGGCGGGGCGAATTCTGTGCTGGGATGATGGTGCACATGCCCACAAAGAGTGCTCTGAGTGCCCCCTCTCTCTGGCACACATACCATAGGTTCGCCACCACTGGTCTAGATGGCTTTGGCTAGCCATTCTGAACTTAAAATCAGCCACACCTACATTTTGGTTATTTTTCTCCACACAAATATTAGAAATTGGGGGGCATTGTAGAAGAACCATAAGTAGAAATGTTGGTAGACAGGACAAGGAAAATTGTCTTCTACCCCTGCCCCAGTTGAAGGAAAGAGAAAGTTATTTTCATAAATAATCCTGTGACACAGCGATTAAGCTGCAGCATTGCAGCCAAAACTCTGCTCACGATTTAAGTTCAAACCTGATGGGCTCAAATGAGTACCCAGAGTATTGGGGGGAGGGGAATGCTAATTACCTTGTGAACCAGCCTGAGAGTGTTCTAAATGCTATGGGGTGGTGTATAGGTGTAGTTGCTGATGCTACTGCTAACACAAAAATATCCACCTATACATTTCAGCACTCTTTAAATTTGGGTGCCTGGGGTAAAATTGCAGCAGTCTTCCCCTAGTTATAGCCCAGCTTTCTATCCCCTTCTGAGTTGATTATTGCTACAAGGATTTTGTTTTTTTTTGTTAAAATTAACTTGGCTTAATATACTTTAAATTTGCAAAGATGGTTTAATACTCTATGATAGTGTCTGTAAGTTATGTGTGCTGTAAGACTTGCTGTATATGACAGGTCAAACACAAGCAAGCAGCATGGGTTGAAATAAAAATTATACAATACCTCAAAAGTACAGCCCAAATGTGTTCATTTAAGGCAAGGATGAACTATCTCATCAGGGCTGAGGACCATTTTCCAGATTTGCCAGAACTCTATTCCCAAAGTGTGTGTGTGTGTGTGTGTGTGTGTGTGTGTGTGTGTGCGTGCGTGCGTGCGTGCGTGCGTGCGCGCGTGTGTGCGCGCGTGTGTGCGTGTGCGTGTGTGCATGCGTGCGCATGCTAGAAGGGCTAATTTGCATTTTTTTTATTAAAGTAGTCCTTATGTACTATAATATCAATGTTGTTACATTGGGTTTTTGTTAACTGAAAAATGAATTTAACTAAAAAGATAGAAACAACCTATCCACTGCTTCTATGTTCAACAGTTCATGTAACAAGGAGGTAGTTATTGTACTTTTATTTTATCTGTTTGCATTTTGTGCAAAAGTTGGCTTTGAAAATATACAAGTCCTTTCCAAGGTGAAGACAACAATTGTCTCCTTGTCTTGCAGCAAAAAGAAATTGGACTGTCACATTTATAATGTAAGGATGAACCACCCCTTTACTTCCTTCTGAGCCAAGCAGAATGCTAGGTGATAAGCCACAGGAAAACATCGTCACCTGGTTATTTTTCTTATGAATTTTGGGAGGCACTGACTGACTATTCTGTTGGGCCTTTGGCAGATGGATCTTGGGATGGTCCAGGAAGAAAGCTCTCTAGCATAACAACTTTATGCAAAGCTTGCAAACCCTGAATGTTAATGTTGTACCATCTCAATGCATCCCTGCATTAATTGTCTTGCTGCCACCTCTGCCATTCAACCCATGGTTACCTTTTCATCCCTTTCTACATTGGGGCTGGGGCAAATAACGACAGAATATCTTGCTAAAAGAAAGGGGTACTTAATCAGCAATCAAGATTCAATTTGTTTTAATTTTAGCAGGTGTTTGTGAGGTGCATTGATGGGAGAGATAATATGCACCGCTTTCATTAGCTCTCTTGTTTTGTGCTTCAACATTTAAGAGCCAGATGTTTGGAGGTGAGCTGATCAGAATATTAAGTCCCCAGAGGTTGGTTTCCACAGTGTTTTACATTACTCTCCATATCTCATTCTCTTCACCCTGCGCTACGAGGTGGAAAGAGCTAGCGCTGGCAAAGTACAATTTCGGCCTCCCATTCAGTGAAAAGCTTCAAATGAGTGTCTAATTCTCCCTCTCCAACACTTTTATTCTAATAATCTGCAATTAATTCTTGGTCCTTGGGTCAGACTCATTTTCGATTCCCTACCATTTCAGAAGAGAAATCGCCTTTGTAGAAATGTTTAGGGTTTTACCGGGGATATTTTTTTTGTTAAAAAAAGCTATAATATAAAAAGAGAGAGAAGAGGAGGAACTCGGCTAACATAGTGTACAAAGGTACTGATCTCATCAGCAATGACAGCTAAATATCTGATGCAGATCAGCTCTGTCACTCCATGAAATGCACCAGTCAAGGTGTAACAAGGTCAATAAGAAGAAGACAAAACTAGCAGCGAAAAGAAAGGGTGTTGTAAAAGAAAATACGAAAAAGTGCATCTCCAAGAATGCTGCCAAATGTGTTTTCTCCTCCAATGCACAATTCAAAAATAAACATTAAAGGGATTTTCTTAAATTTTCACTTCCTATTTTAGAGGAAAATATAGAGGAAAATGGTTTCCTAATAGTTTCTTCAAATCCATCCTGATCCATTCGAGGAATTCTTTTTTTGTGTGTGGCGGGGGTTGCACTATTTCATGATCTTAAATGGTGGTCATGTATGCAGTTGCTCAAGTGGTTAAGACACTGACTGGGAGTTGGAAGGTTAGCAGTTCAAAACCCGAGTACTGCATGGTGGAATGAGCGCCCATCTCTGTCCTAGCTCCTGCCAACCTAGCAGTTCAAAAGCAAGAAATTGAAAGTAGATAAATAGGTACCACTTCAGTGGAATGGTAAACAGCATTCTGTGCTCTTTGGTGTCTAGTCATGCCTGTCACATGTCTATGGAAATGTCTGCACGCGCAGAGAGCACTAAACAGAGCTGGAGGCTTTGCGGATGTTCACTGTTGCTACTTACCTATATTGCATACGTCTCCTTCCAGCTGTGTGTTTGGATCATTTAATTCTTCAAAATGAGCCAGCAATAAAACTGTAATAGACCTGGCCATGGGCAAATGTTGTCAGATTTTCCCCTAACACCCCCCATTAATTGTTCTCTGTTTACTTTGATACTCAAAGATAGCTCTGTTTTACAAGCAAATAGCCTAATTGTGTCACCTTGCACTATAAGTGTGTCAGAGGGGAAACATTTGTGAGTGATTAGCTAGAGACCTCTGTGTTGCCGAATGTATGAGGTGTCTAGCCTTTTAGGATATAATTGTGATCTTTTAATATGTGCCCGTTGACCCAGGGTTGTTATTATCTATTATAGTTTATAATAATGTATCTCTTTATGATTAAATGATGAGGCTCGGCAGAACACTATGATTAGCATTTAGTTATTTATAGATTATGTCAGAGTGGTAATAAACATAAAATGCTGTTAATGTGTGGCTAATGAAATCTGGACATGAACAAGTTTATGAATTGATATAATTCATTTGAGTGTTCTAACCAGAGCTGCTCGGTCTTCTCATAATTCAAAAGCTTAGCAGGGTTCACCGATTAGGCAGTAGACTAATTTGCAACAAAAAGTCAATGGGTTTCCATCGTCTTGGGCTATCATACACAGCATGGCTGATTGCATAAGGACTATACAAAGTAATTCTCATAAATATATTTATTAAGCTTAATATGTTTTGTGGGGGGAGGGGGGAGAAGAGTCCAAAGTGGAATCTGCTTAGCATGCAACTGATGAGGAAAAGACATTACGGCAGGTTGGGAGCTGGTAAACTCAACCTAGGCTGGATCGGTGCGCTTGCTATATATTTATTTCTTTACTTTTACAGGCAGATGGTTCTGTATGAAAGACAAATGAAGCCATAAAGTGATTTACTGATAAGACAAAACTAAAGTTCCTCTCTTCCTCTTCTCCATCCAAGACAGCCCCCCAGCAGTGGGAAAGTAGAGAGCAGTTTCCTAGACACTATAAAGCATCTTGGTGAGACAGATGGATTAGTACAGGGCTTAGGACAGTAGACCAGGACTCAAGAGACCTGGGCTAGAATCTTGGCTCAGCGATAAAATTCAATGGGGTGTTGTGTACTACTCATAGATTTTGAGCTTGACCAACTTCACAAGTTGGTTGTGTGAAGGACAGCCATGCTCACTGGCTTGGGCTCTTTGAAGGAAAGGTAGGATATTTATTATAAATAATTGTTGTGGCCTGGTCCAGCAGAGCTCTGCAGCTGGCAAGTGCTGCAGTAGAGGTAAGGGAGAGTTTCCTTACTTGAGTTCAAAAAGGGCAAAGCGGAGCCATCATCGAATGTCCAGGGGGTCAGAAGCCAGTCATGGTGTACCAAGGATGCAAGGGACTCCTGGAAACATAGTCGGGGTCATGAGCAGGGAGTCAAAAATCCAGCATTCAGAGTCAAGAAGCTAGGTGTGCAGTGTTGGGTCCACAATAAAGAAGAATTGATCCGACAAGAGCCTGCCAGCACACTCCCTCTTTTAAGGAGAGTCAGACTCCACAGCTGAGAGCCGATTCAGGAAGCATGTCCTAACCCTCCTCCGCCTCAGCTGTAACTGTTGTCTCAAGAAGTCTCTGCAACGACCAACGTGCTGGTCTGCTCCTGATCGTCCTGATTGCTGGCTCCTGGACGAGCTGTCAAACTCCAACCCTCTGGCTTGGCTCGGTCCTGATGGACCGGCTCCAAAGTGACAGCTGGCTGCAGGGCTGGTGCCAGTTCCATGTCCTCCTGCTCGGCATCCTGATCTGGGTCGGCCGTGGCCGGAGGGACTGGCAGGAAGTCCTCCTCAGGCTCAAACTCCAGATCAGAGCTGGCAGCAGGCAACTAGGCTGGTTGACTGTCCTCCTCCTCCTCATACCCAGGACCTGGGGGTCACAACAATAATAAAATAAGACTAATTTTAATATATTTTAGCCAACTCTTTGGTATACCCTTTTCCCTTATGCCTACAACCAACTTGAGTGTTTTGCAGCTCAAGAAACCTTACTCTGGCAATAGTGAAGTGGGAACTTCAGGTCACTAGTTTGGGTTTCACACAAGAGTAGTAAATGGTTTGACATTTGTTTGGTCATAATTATATTTTTTGGTGGCTGGGACATGATGATGAGAGTTGAGCATATGAGCTCTTCTTCCTCCAGCACCAAATAACCTGATTGATTTAGAGTACTAGATTGGTTTGGGGTAATAGATTGGCTTGAAGAGGGAGAGAGACAATACTTGCTTTTGCATCTTAGGAAGAAAATTCTCTCAGTATAGACCTTTTAAATGCTCCCCTTCCTTTCAATTGACCATAAAAAATCAGCATGCCTTGTCGAATCATAGTTAGACTATTGAATCAAGAACTGAATCACAGAAGGGCAATTTCCACCCAGTGGTGTGTTGGCCCACCGAGACATAGGGATTCATCCCGGTGCACCCTCCCCTTTGACACCCCGGGGTGCCCATAATGATTTTTTAAATTATATTTATTTTCCCCCCCAATTATTTATTTATTTATTTATTTGCCAAGAGGCAGACCTGAGGAGCTGTTGCTATAGGAGGGTGCCAATGAATCAACAAAGAGGAAAAACAGCCAGATGGTAATAGTGCAGGATACAAGAAAGCCGTCTGATGCAAAACCAATGTCACTGTATATCTAGCTGTTCTAAAATAAACAGGATAATTCTCCAAATAGTAATCTTCAATTGTTTAATTGGTCCATAAAGGTTAACTCAAAGATTATGTAGAAATTCACTTCATCATCTATAACTTGTATAAATCCAATAGAATGAAGTACAACCTCAAATTATATCCAATTTTAGAAGTCATTCAAAACTTTTGCGAAACCATCAAGGTGGATTATAATGCCTGTAAATTTCAACTGAATAAATCCAAAATGGGTGAGATATTGTCTCTCAAGATTTGTCAAAGCTGTTTCCTGGATATATACAGCTTTTCATATAGAATATCTTCTTCAGGAAATCTTATGCATTAATAGCCTCAAAATGTTTGACTCTTTCTGTGCTCTGATGTTCAATTAAACAATTGAAGATTACTTTTTGGAGAATTATCCTGTTTATTTTAAAACAGCTAGATATACAGTGACATGGATTTTGCCTCAGACGGCTTTTTTGTATCCTGTGCTAGAGAAGGGTGGGCATTGGTGGGTGACATGTGCTGAGTTGGTTATATGTGTGCTCCTGCCCTTCACCCACCTTACACCCTCACTCCCGCCTGGGAGCTGCAATGGCTGCCATCGTGATGCAGGTAGGCAAGGAAAGGAAAAGTAGCTGTCCAGCCGGCTCCTTCCCCTCAGAACGAAGGAGCAGTCAGGCTGAGCACTGCCCAGAGCCGGCCCTTCCCTGCCTCCTTTATTCCTCATGATGAGGCAGGCTCTTGTGCTTCCGGAGCAATGCTGCCTTCCCCCTCCTCCAACCTCCACATGGAGAATAAAGGAGGCAGGGAAGGGCCGGCTCCAGCCAGCGCTAAGCCCGGCTGCTCCTTTGTTCTGAGGGGAGGGAGCCAGCCAGAGAACTGCACCTGCAGGGCCCACCCTCCCACCAGCCATAGCCACAGCTCTCTTCCCAAAGGTGTGGGAGTGAGAGTCAGGCCATCTCCTCTCTGGCTCTTCTGCCACTGCCATCACCCCAGGAGAGGCCAGGTACCATGCGTTTGGGCTCACCTAGTGGGGAGTGGGGGTCCCCAGCAAGAGGAGCCCACTGGCCACATGCAGAGCACCCCCTCCACATGTCATGGTGGCTTGGGGGGGGAGAGAGACCCTGGAGCCTGACCCTCTGGTGCCAGTGGCCTGAGCCCAGGATCACTCCCAATTCCCCCTCCATAGGTTCCCTCATCACCCCTGTCCAGTGCTCATTCAATGTGGCCTAGGTACCCCTGTTTCCACCTCATGTGAGGGAAGTGGACAAGCAAAGAGAGCATGGGAAGACTATATAATGCAGGAGTTCTCAAGTTTTTTAAGCCATGAGCCAGGTCATGCTCCCTCAGACAGTTCAGGGACCAGACGGCCATTTTGCCCTTCCTCCACCACATGGAACTTCCAGGTGTGGTGGAGGCAGCGTGGGGCATCAAATGGTGCTGTGGGCCGCATACAGCCCATGGGCTGCAGGGTGAGAATCCCTGATATAATGCTATGTCCAAACTATGTCCAGTTTGCCTAAACCTACACAGATTTACTTGCCCAAGGTCACTATATACTTTTCCTAATGCTGTGAGACTAGAACTGAGCCTTCTTCAGATCTCTTGACATCTGCTACTAAATACTGCTAGTGTAGGGATGTTGGACCCTTGTAGTGAGATTTCTCTGTGATTTTTCTCTCTCCTGGAGAAGTAACATGGAACCTCTTAGAAATGTTGTGGTAACTTTGTATCATAGAGAACAAAACTACACAGTGCAGGAAAACAATTGACCACCATGCCATGAACACTTTAATACATACCTGAAGAAGTGGATCTTAGTGATCCAATAAATATTGCCTATTTCCTGCATCTTTACAATTTGAATATGGATCACATGGCTAACTTCCTTGTTTGCTCAGGATGACATGTTTCCTATGCAGGATTCACTGGGAAGGACATTAAGTTGTTCAGAATGTCAAAGAATCCTAAGCAGACCAACAGATAATGGGTGGGTGGGGAATGTGAGGGACATGAGACACTGCAGACCAGTGGTTCCCAATGTGGGGCCCACACACCACAGGGGGATGTCAACTCCCAGAAGCCTAAGTCAGTACATTGTTTGATTAGTACTTTGAGGAATTGACTTTGGCTCCTGGGAATTGAAGTCCAAAACCCAAAGTTTGGGAAATACAGCTGTAGACCCTTGAGGAACCAGCATTGCTGTTCATATCATAACCATATGTTCTTTGTACTTTAGTCTTTGAAACATTGAGGTCCATTTGGACATTTCTTTCTCCCAGATACATATTCAGGTAGACAAAGATTTGTGTATGAGCCAAACTGTGTCTAAAGCTAGGATCTGAAGATAAAGGCAAAGCCATGAAAAAAAGTCTCTCTAGAGCAGTTTTCTCACATGTCCCTGTTTATATTCAACTGAGGTTTGAATGAAAGAACTTTAACTCTTGAAAACATCACAGTGAGAAGAAGGAAAGCTAACAGATTTGTTTATCTTTGTTCCCAGCAACCTGCTTCTATGGGAGTTGCATTGTAATCCAACTTTTTTTTTAGGAATGTCCCCAAGATTGACTACATATTGAATGAATGCAATAATAGGGAGAATGAAAAAAAAAATCCCCCAAAATTTTCACCACTCAATAAAGCTATGGAAATTATCATGCCTTAAAAAATTATTATTGTTGCAATGCAAAGCAAAGTAATAACACTTATATACCACCCCATAGCACTTAGTGTACTTTATGGGTAGTTCACAAGTTAATTAGCATTTTGCCCCCAACATGCTGGGTCCTCATTTTACCAACCTTGGAAGGATGGAAGGATGAGTCAACCTTGTGCCCTGGTCAGAATCGAACTCACAACTTTTTGGTTGCAGGATAGTAGTTTAACCACTGTGCCACCAGAACTCCTTGAACCCCTCTTGCAGAAATGTTCATGAAAATGTGGTATTTTAGTGCAAAAAGGTATGTTTTTGCATAGGAAAACTTGTATTCTGTGTTGGAAAGGAACTATGCATGAAAATCTTGTATACCAGACAAATTTTTTTCTGTGCAATATACACTGGAACCTTGGTTAACAAACGGCTCGGTCAACATAAAAATTGCATAACAAAAGGAAATCCATAGAAAATAGTGGCTCGGTTTACAGATCCCCCTCCCCCGAATGGGTTAATTAATTTTAAATGCATTCATCTGGGAAACTGCATTTTGGTTAATGTATTTTGGTTGTCAGTGCATTCCTATGGGAAATTACATTCAATGGATTCCTATGGGAAATTCATCTAAAGTAATTTTCGCTTTAAGAAACATCCCGGAGAATGCATTAATTACATTCGCCGAGGCTCCACTGTAAATGGGTTCTGTTTAACTTCATTTTGTTTCTTTGTTGATTAAGAACTCAAGCTCCTCTTTTTGTTCCCCTGCAGAAGAGAAAAACCTTGCAATTGTTGACAAGTTTTACACACACACACCCAATAGAGAATGGGGATTTTTCCAATTATTATAAGTAGTTTTATATTTTAAGCAGGACCAGATTTGCAGCAAATCTAGCCCAGTAGATACAGAAATACCTCTGTAATCTTTACATTGGGAAAAAGAGAAAGCGTTCAGAAAAAATATTGAAGCTGATATCAATTTGAAGGCAGCATTAAACAATGAGACAGATATTCTCCTCCTAGTGAGGGCAATGGCTAATTATTCAGTGTCCTTTGAACCAGGATATCTCATAGTTCACAAGTAAAGGTTCAGAAGATAAATCTGTTTTCTCTCTATACGGGTCTGATCGAGCGGCTATTGAGTGTAAGGAAATGATCGTGCCACCCAACGTGAATGGTTGAAGCTTGATGAAATGGCTAAGGAAGTAGTTTATCAACATTTGTTTAGCTCTGAAAAATAAAATATGTGAGCTACATTGGAATGGGGGGTGCGGCATCCACAGGAATTGTGTGTTCCATCAATCCAACAAAGCAAGAAAGCTTGCCCACAGATAATATATAAAAGCAGCATTGTATTATGGCAATATTGCTGTGTTGCTTAACAGTGGGTGGTCCAGTATTTTTTTCAGATACATTATTGATTCGTTGCAACCAGGGGCTGTCTCTCAGCAATGTTTGCGGTGGGTGTATGTGTGTACTCTTCCTTCCCCATTCACAGACAGACTGTTTCCTACTTGGCGATCCTTTTAGTATGAACATGATCCCACTGTTTTTCCATATGCAAAAAACAAAAACAAAACAAAAACCCTATATGGAATTGCCTGCCATCAAATAAAGCAGACAACAAGAACAGATTGGTTGGAAAGATAATTGCATGAGTGCATAACATCATAAGGGTTTGAAGGCCCATCTTGAAGTCTTTTCTACTCTTCTGATAAATAATTTTTGTGTCAGAAATTACTCTGGGTTAAAAGGATTTTTGCTGGAGAAACTCCACTCAGGGGACACCCGATCTGTCGTGCAACAATTGGGTATCGAACCTCGACCTTCCAATCTCCAAACTCAATGTTTTAACCATTAAGCCACTGCTTAGTGTACCCCTCTGATCAATAGGCAGAACAAGAATCAGGGTGCAACTTACTTTTTTTTATTAATAAACAACATAAAATACAAAAAAAAAAGAAATAAGAAAAGTACATAAAATAAACAACAACAACAAGTGCTCCCACCACCACTGTGACATTATTGTCCTATTCATATAGTCCAAACACATTTCCCCTTTCTTATTCAAATGTGTTTGTGTAAAAATATTTGGCCCTAAACCCAATTGCATTTTCTCTACAAGAGTAGAGAGATTGACCAGCGAAGCCATTTGTAATCTGGGGCATGAAGTATGATTTCCCATCCATTCTACTCCCAAGACATAGGTGTGAAGCCCCTCAAGAACAAAGGGAAGGAGACTCTGTAGCTTCTTCTAAAAAAGGAGAAATAAAGAAAACCAAATAGGATTAGAAGGTGTATATGCTCATATATAATTATTTGCTTTATCATAGCCAGGAAAACAGTGATATCTCTGTTATAGGCTCTGTTTTGACTCTCTGTCACTGTATGTTGGATAGTTTGTTTTTCAGACCCACAGTTACAATTCAGTGATGATATTATTTTACACCACTTATAAAGAGCACCTACAGATGAACCATGGCCTATGTGAATCCTATCCAATGTTGTCCATATCACACAGGACTGGTCAAATCAGATGGTTTATCTGAGATGTAGGGCAAGCTTCAACATTGTAGACAACCATTTCCTAGCCAATGTTGTTTCCAGTGTCTCCTGGGACCCACCTGCAGCTGGGACAGAGGGCTTTGGACCGCCCACTCCAGCGGCGTCCTGCCCCCCCACCCCCTTTGTCGGGGTCTAAACAGGAGCAGCTATGGGATGACTTTGCTGTCTCCTGGGACCCACCTGCAGATGGGGCAGAGGGCTTGGGACAGCCCACTCCAATGGCATCTTGGCCCCACCCTCCTTGCCGGGGTCTCAAAAGGAGCAGCCACCGGAGGACTTCGCTGTTTCCCAGAACCTTGCTGATGTCAAGTCATGGAGCTCCTTCCCCCAGCCTGGCAGAGGGAGGGGAAGCTTGGGTGCCGGCACATCATGGCTGTAAGGACTTTGCTGCTGCTGAGGTCGTTGCCAAGGTGTGGAGCACCCCGCAGCCATAAGGCACCCGGCAGCCATAGGGCACCTGGCAGCCATAAGGACTTTTATTTGTTGCTGACCGCTGCTCGGAATTCTGCTATATTGTATTTTTGCCCTCTTGGTGCTTGTAATATGGATTATATGGATTGTATTGTATTTTTGTATATTATATTGTACTTTTTACTTTTGCTCTTGTTATTGATATTGCATTGATTATATTATAATGTGTTATTTTTGTACCATTGTGTATTTATTTATTTTGTACATTGTATATTTATTGTATTGTTGCTGTTACTGTTGTTTGCCACTTCGAGTCGCCTTTGGGCTGAGGGAAGCAGGATATAAATAATAATAATAATAATAATAATAATAATAATAATAATAATAATAATAATAATAATAATAATAATAATAATAATAATAATAATAATAATAATAATAATAATAATAAATCTTATACAAGTGCTTTAGCAGTTGTGATGGTTGAGTGTCTAGATTTCACTCTGTTTCACTCCAGGCTGGCTACATCACTTAATATTGGCAGTTTAGGTTATCAATGCTCTCCTGGTATTCTTGAAGGAGGATATTTTTATGTCATACATATGGGGGTGGTATATAACTCAGTATTGGCAAGAATCTTATTGACTTGCATGATTACAAAAGAGTTATCTCCCCAATATACTCTCCTTTACATGCCTGTCTGTGCACTGGTGATGAAACAAGATGTCTGGCCATGTAGCCCATTAAAGGGTTGGAATTGCTATATAATTGACTGTCCACATAATTTTTTTTCTCCAGTTGGGCTTTGGCTATTGCATCAGTGGAATTAACAGTAAGTGTTGACTCACCACACTGAAAATCGTCTACCCCAGGGGTGGCTAACCTTGATGCTCCAGCTGTTCTTGAACTTCATATCCCATAAGCCCTAATTAGCAGATGTATTGATTTAGGCTTCTGGGAATTGAAGTTCAAGAACAGCTGGAGCACCAAGGTCGGCTATCTCTGATCTACTATATTTAGGACTAAGAATTAGATTTAAGCCTTGATGTTCATTGTTGGTAGAATGCAGAGGCATAGGGCTAAGCCCATGATTATTAAACAGAAATAACTGATCTGGGGATACATAATTAATTTTTTAAATGAAGGAATCTCTCACATTAATGTGCTAAACTAGGTTTAATTTTTTTTCTATGTTTACAGGTCTGTACTGCCATTATGGAGCAGACATGTTGAGTCAACCTCTCTTTCTCGAGGAGGACAAAAATGATAAAACCCAGGGCAAGAAATGATTCAGAATGTGATCTGGTGGATTCTTTACAGACCATAGATGACTAGTCATCAACCAACTCTGCTGTCTTCTCTAAATGTCTTGGGCCTAAAACTTCCTTCACTCCTGTGAACCAGGCCGGAGTTGGACATCCAAAGCAATCTAACTGGGAGGTAAGTATGGGATGGGTGACTCAGACAGTTCACTGGCTAAAACTGGACAAAGTGTCCTTGGTCCCTTCCCAAGTGCAATGCTAAGTTGAGGAGGCCCTTTAAGCTGCAAACCTTGTCATTGAGAAGGACTTCAACCCCCGCTAGCACAGAAATTACACATTGCAATTCAAGTCCCATGATGGCTTTCCTATGAGCAGAAGAACTTCTGCCTTGTTGAGATGAAACCTTATTCTGTCCAGCAACATCCAATCCTTCATTGAATCCAGAAAAGGGTTAAAGACTTCTTCAGGCCCTGTGGCATCTGTTGGAAAAGTGGAGGAGAGCTAGGTGTCATCAACAAAATAGTTCAGGAAAACACTGAACTTATTAAGTAACTGGAAACAAGCTATGTGCCATCACAACTAAAGCACAAACACTGTTGCTTCAAAATTAATAATGTTAAATTAACATTAAGCTGATTGCACGTTTGGGCTTCTCTTTCTCTAGTTCCTTCAGCCTTGCATGTTCAGAGCTGTGCTCTTAATCCTTGATCTGTGGTGCCCAGAACTGAATGCATCACTCTTGATTGTAATTAATTAATTTAAATGTATGCAAATTAAAATTGCCTAGCACTGAGGATGAGATAAAAGAACATAGGCTGTGTGGTAATTTGAGATGCGGCATCCAGAGTGATGTAATTGAAGATCCGGGCTCAGGAACAAGAAACCACAAAGCAAGGGAAAGTCTGTCAGAGGGACAGGCAGGTGGCAGTGGAGCTAATTTGGGAGCAACCTTTTCCTTTCCATGATAACTGGTTTCCAGGAATTAGCATTTAATGAGAAGACAAAGACATACAGACCTGAGTAGGAAGACTTTGAAAAAAGTCAGGTAGGAAGCTGGGTGACTGTTAGCAACATCCAGGATCAACGAGTGCATTAGTGGACTGGGTTGCTTGTTCTTTGTTACACATGAAATAATAATAAAAAGTTTGATTTAAACAAGCAAAAATATTTGTAATGGAGGGAACTCAGGGATGGAGAGAAAGGAAGGTTAAGGGGAATGAATGCTGCAGGTTAAAATATGATAATGAAGATGTTTCCTCTTTATTTAAAGAGCAAAACTACTTTCTCTACCAGCCTTTCAGATCTCAGTGATACAAACACACTCTGAGCTCTATAGACAGATGTCTCTTAGTAAACTGCAGCATGGCCTATTTTTCCTGCTGTTTTCATATGAACCTGTTACAAGAAATTATAAATATATTTGTATGCAGAGACTCAAAGCAGGCAGGATTGCCTCATTTAGTGACCCTTGTTGTTAGACTGCTTTCAAGGCAAGGCCAGCTGTGAGATGTGTCTTTTCCTAGGGTCATGCACTGGGAGTCTTCAAAGCCCCCTCCCTCTCACTGCCTGAGCCAAATACCTTTCTTTGCCTGATCCTCTCCATCCCAGCCCATGTGCCGCTGATTTGTACTTGCTGGATTCAATGGTCCGCAGGGACAAAGGGTTGTGGGGAAGGTTTTGAAAGTCCCATCTTCCACAGTGCCTCGAGATCCCTCAGTCAGAATGGAGCATACTGTGTAATCCCATGAGCCACTTTAAGTCCTATCTCCAGATGGATGTGGGTATCAAAACACAGGAAATCAAAATGAGTGTCCAGTGAAGGAAGGTCAACTTCTCCACATGCCTCCACTTTCTCCTCTGTATGGTGTTCCCAGTGACGTGGCCAATATGCTTCTGCTGCTTTGGCAGCCAAAGAATTTGCCACTGCCGTGGCAACTAGGCTAACTACTGGTTCGTTTCTGGGCACCTTTCATGTTGCCAACTTGTGAAGCCCTGGACACAGTCCCGGCATGCCTTTAGAAGAAGGGAATGATACATCACGTCTGAACCTAGAAAACTCTTGGAAAGGTTGTCATAAATTAGAAATGATTTGACAACACCACTTCTTCTTCTTAATTTAATTTAATTTAATTGTTTGATTTCTACACCGCCCACTCGGCCTAGGCCAACTTAGGGCAGTACACAATCACAGATAAAAACATAATAAAATTAATTAAAAACTACCCACCCCCTAAAAAGAGTGCAGGGACCAAAGGGACCGTGGGGGAAGGAATTATCATCTATACCAACCACCCAATGGTGGCTACCCTTCCACCTGCACCCTATCACCACCTGGGCCGCCGCATTCTTCTTCTTCTTCCCCTTTGAGTATTGAAGGAGGTACGAGGTTTTTTTCTGTCACTTTTAGTGGCCTCCACTGGCATTATTTAGTGTTCTTGTAATAATAATTAATAATAATTGTTTATTTATACCCCGTTCTTCTAGCTTCCAACAATAAATAATAAACACTATACAATACAACACAATAAGAATACAATACATATAAGCATAAGCCACAATGACCCTCCTTAGCATATATAGATGTTATCAAATTTGTGTTCCCATTTTTATTCTTTTTTTTTTGGTAGGTATCTTCCTTCCTTTCTTGGCAATGAAGAAATGGATGAAACAACTCAACCCTGAGTAATCTCTGACATGGAAAGACACTACTGAGACATGTTTGTCTCTTTGGGGCCTTTGATAATAATGGATCATACTTACAGCAGCTTAATTGTGTGTGGTTCTCTCCCCACCCCATGTGTGTGTAGGAAAAGAGATGTAATTTTATCCTTGTTTGTGTCAAATACTGTCAAGAACTAATTTGATTTTTGTCACTCTGCAGTCATGCAGAATTTTGTCTTCCAAACTTTGCCCGTGTTCTAGTTAAACTACTTCTATGGCCATGTTCTCTTCTGGTCCCAGAGTCCTGTTCTTCTCTCTTCCTGCTCTGATCTTGATTAAATTAACTCCCCAATAAGAGTCCAAACTGCAATATAGGAATGGCAGGGGAGGAAGAATCCCTTCCCCTGCTCCATTTCTTAATATGAGACTGATTTTTATTATATTACTAGAGAAATAAGATTGCTCTTGCAGACTCAATAAATCAACCATGAAGCCTTTTTTATATTTTTTCTACCCCTCCCCTAAATTAAATTTTTATTTAAATAAAAGTGTTATGTTTGTATTTGAACTGACAGCTAAATCTGATAATTAGAGTGCATGAAGTTAGCTTTGATTGGCATTGTAATTGGATTGTCATTGGGCTGAAAACCTATTATCTTTGGATCATGCCCCATGAAATCTGTTGAAGTAACTTTGCTGCCAGTCATTAAAGCCACCATCTTGGCTTACAAATGAGGTTCTGAAAGAAGGTCTCTCTGTCTCTGTCTGTCTTTCTCTCTCTCATTTTTTTAACCACTGGGAATGTAATTTAAACTGCTGCAATTGCACTCTCATTAATTAAAATTATATTACAATTATGGTTCATTTTCTAAATATTTCCCCCCTAGATTTTATTAGTCATCGTGATCACTAAATGCTTTGAAAAGATTGCACCGCACTGCTAGTAAAATTATATTTTGCGATAATCCATCTGAAAAACACATGCTACTTCTCAACAGCAGGGGTAGGGAGGAGATAAAGCAACATGTTGATGATTAAAGGATGCTCTGTTGGTGCTTTGTGTGTGTGTGTTTTTTTATAATCTTCCAGAAACCAAATAAAATAAATTGCAGTAAAATGTATTCTGTACTGGAAGATCTGTTTCTGCAGTAAATGATATGGCATAGCCAGGATAAAGAAGTGGAGGTTAAAATCCATTGCTGAAACCGAATAGAGATTATTATATGTTTAATCATTCTTTATATGTATTTATGTTTTTAAAACCCTATTTAGGCAATAGTACAGCATTGTTTTAATACCACACTTATACGCGCAGGCCTGGTTACACATGAGAAACATGTTATAAAATAGTGATTGCTCTGGAAATGTCTGTTCACTCAAAAAAATGCCTTTCCAATGAGTTGCTAAACAGAGAACAACAACTAAGAGGTAGAGAAGCAGGACTTGATTTGGTCCTGGTGAGCCATGCCTTACTTATAACCTGTCTGGACTACAGTACTGTATCACTTTCCACATGGGGCTGTCCTTGAAAATAGAATAGTTCAGTTGGAAATGCCTGTAAGACCTTTTTTTTTCTTTTGTCTTGATGCTTGCTATTGGAGGGTTGGAGGGTTGATATTGTATTATTGTGATTATTGTTTTTCTGTAATTGTACTGATTAATTATTGTGTTTTTGTATCATTTTATTGTAACAGTATGTATCTTAATATGTTGTTAGCCACTCTGAGTCGGCCGTGGGTTGAGTGGAGCGGGATATAAATTTAAATAATAAATAAATAAAATAAATAAATAAGACCTACATGTTCAATCTCCTGCTCAATGCAGGGATCCAAGTAAAAGCATATTTGACAAAGCGGGCAACCCACACAAATGGTTGCCTAATTTTCTCTTGACTTCCCCCAGGATTGGACCGCTCACCATTTCCCAAATTGGTTCCACTCTTCTACTGCTAAAACAGTTAGAAGGTTTTCCTGATATTCAGTCAAAATCTGTCTTCTTGTAACTTCAGCCCAGTTTGGGCTGTTTAAGAACAGATCCTGCCTCTCCTCTGTATGACAATATTTCAGTTATTTGAAGAGTGCTATGCGTACTGCAGTGGTTCAAGCAGTTAAGATGCTGAACTCACTGACTGGAAGGACGGAGTTCGATTCCCGGGTACTGCATGACAGAGTGAGCTTCCGTCTCTGTCCAGGCTCCTGCCAACCTAGCAGTTCAAAAGCAAGAAATTCCAAGTAGATAAATAGGTACCATTTTGGTGGGAGGGTAAACAGCATTCCATGTAGGGTTGCCATATGTCCCGGTTTTCCGGGATTTTCCCGGATTCAAGCTGTCCCGGCCGGTTCAAGAAAAAACATGTAAAAGTCCCAGATTTTTAAATTTGAACAACAGAAGCAAGATCACCACACCACCACCACCACCACCACCAAGGGATTTTTGCAAAGAGTTAATTCACTGCCTCCCTGCCTTTCTTTCAATTATCCTGCTTGAAAGCGGTGAAGGCAAAACAGCACCCTGAGAAGCCCGCCGGGGAGGGGATATGCTTGCAAGCGAGATAATTGAAATCAAGGCAGGGAGGCAGTGAATTAACTCTTTGCAAAAATCCATTGGCTCATCTTGAATTTTGGGGTTAAGGAGTTGTCCTCAGCCCTTTTCCTCAAAAGCCTGGAGGGAGAAATAAATACCCATATCTAAGAAGCCAAACCTCCACCATACACTGGGATAGAGGATTCCTTCTTCACATGACCACAAAGGGTTAATTGCATAGGATCCGTATTCCTAAAGAGGGAGGGAACAGGGTGGACAGAAATTGAAGCTTCGTTCATTGCAAAGGTCCTCCTCCAAAATAAGTCCCTTCCTGTCTCTTGCTTTTCTCCTTTCAGAGGGAAATGGAGGCTCCATGGACTGCACTGCTGTTCCAGGCCCCTCTATAGAATTTTCTTCCAAGGGATCCTTGTGTGGGGTTTGAGGGTGAGTCTAATTCAATGAGGTGTATGTGAAGGGGAGGGTGGGATGACCTCAGGGGGAAGAAGGGTGGTTTCAAGAGTGGCCAAAGAAATTTTATTTTAAAAAAGAAAAATAGAACCATCAAGAATAGTCTTTTGCAAGAAGAATCACACGGGAGAAAACCTCTTGACTACAGTTTATTTTAAACTGATGGAGGCTGTCCACCCTGGACGGGGATTCTTAGAGCCATGGTCTCCCTGACAGCCCCATCCAACGCATGCACAGTTTGAAGAATGCAATGACGTCAAGTGGCTGTCCTGGTTTGGTGGGAGAGAATTATGGCAACTCTAATTCCATGCACTCCAGTGTCTAGGCATGCCTGTCATAGGTCCACCAAAATGTCTGCAAACACAGATAGCACTGTCTCTTTGACTATTTATGCAGATGAGCACTGAACCCTAGAGTCAGATACGACTGACTTCCGAGCAAGAGAGACCTTTGCCCTAAAGATGTGGCATTACTTATGTATTAAAGTCCTGTAGAGGCTGAAGCACACAGAAAAATAAGAAGGCCCGGGATATTTCTATATGCTATTTTCTTTGTGTGTTTTTTTATCATATTAAGAGGAGTATTAACATTTAGCACTGCCGTTCATACAATAAGGGTTTTTAAAGTAGAGTTCTAACGGCCTTTGCCGGCAGAATTGTTGTCTTAATATGATGATTAAATTGTTAGCCACTCTGGAGCAGACCTTTTAGAGTTGAAGAGTGAAGTATGAATAGAAATAATTATTTTTTGAGTGCCCTTCAGGGAGACCAAAGATGCTAGCCCAGCATCCTGGACCAAAACATTGCCTAGATGGATGTTTTCCCGAAAACAAGGTACAGAGAGATAAATTCTCAAAGACTCTCAGAGTAATCCTACTTCAGAACCTCTTAGTTGTTATTCCTTCCTAGTGTGTGTTGCAAGGTAAGGACCAATTGGGAGAAGGGAGAAGGGGATACGGAGAGGAAAAAGTGAGAAAGAAAGGGGAAGGACGAGGTTGGGGATGGGTCTATAAATGGGAAAAGTTACTTTTTTTTAGAGTGTGACTAGTAGAATCCCTATATTGGAAGGAAGGAAGGACAGACAGACGGATGGACATTCAGGCTGAAATAGACAAACTTTTAATGAAATGATTGGGGTAACCTGTATCACAGTCTAGGTGGCTGAGCTAACATATCTGGAGACCATGAGAAGGCCTGTGGGACTATGTGAGCAAACCCACTCCATCTCCACACTCAATATATATTAGAAAAACCCATCTGACATGCACCAAATGGATACATGAGTGTGTATGTTTGGCACCTTTGGTATGCCTTCATGGTGCAAGGAGAGGGCTCTATTTAACTACTACGGCCAAAACAAACCCTACTTCTAGGACACAGGAAAAACAAGCAGAAAGAGGAGGGACTTTATGGTCCTGCCATGATGATCACATTACTGAAAGATCATTACATCAATCCGCGCTTCATCAGAGTCTCCTTTGTCGGACCATCACACTTCTTCTCAAGTGACTGCTAAAATTTTTATAGGGACTATAAAGCAGCAAATGAATCTCCTTTGTAGTCATTGTGACTGAAACTTTGTGTTAAGGACTGGAAATCCAGCAATTAAATGTACAGAGATACCACAAAAGTGTTTATAGCATTATTTTAGTTGATTGCCCCCCCCCCCCCGATTGTTTTGCCTGTGTGGGTTCATGAGCTGTTTCATGTATAACTTGGGAGTCTCATCTATGTGAGTCTCAAGTGGTCAGGACTAGAATCCAAACTTAGTGGGAAAACTGACCAATAGTTCTGCTGCTCCTGTCTCCTGTATGCTCGTAGGCCATATTTTGAAGGTCTTAAAAAACACAACAAACAAAACAACAAAATCAAGGCTATTTGTAAGGGAAGTATTAGTAAAGGCAAGATCTCCCTTGCTTGAAAGCCAGTAGTGTTCAACTCTAGGGTTTGGGTCTCATCTCTGTTTACAGCAAAAGAACCAGCATTGTCTGCATCTGCAGATGGTTCCATGTGCCTGTGGGAGGTATGACTACACACTAGAGTGCACAGAACACTGTTACCTTTTACAGGTGCCTGTTTCTCTACTTGCAATTTCTTGCTTTCGAATTACTAGGTTGGCATGAGCTGGGATAGATGACAGGTGCTCATTCCATCGTGCAGCACTTGGGTCTCAAACTGCTCACCTGCCAACCTTCCAGTCATTAAGCACAGTGTCTTAACCCCTAAGCCACTGTGGCCCATGTGGGGAAGTATTTGGTATGCAATGTATTAAAGACAGCCAGTAAGAGAGTATGCCTACTAAACAGCTTTGCAACGAGCATGTAGGCTTCCTAATATGGCCTGACATTCTGTGTCTCTTGAAAGAACATGTCAAGGTTTTTTTGAACTCTCTCCTCTGTCCATTAACCACTCATCTTTGCAGGCGCACCCCCCAATAACGGACTCAGACACTGATGAAAGTGGATAACGGCATTGGGCCACATTTATTGATTCATGCCCTAGTCCGAATTATAAATTTCTATTGGTATTCAACCTATTATAATTCTTAAGGCAAGCAGGCCGAAGTAACACTGGTAAGGTACCACCCAAAATTGCAAACGGCAATTGGTTACAATGTATCCATTTGTATCAATTTGTTTGTTGACAACAAACAAATTGTTGACCGTAGTCAATACCTAACTATTGACCCCACCCTCTGACGCGTATCCGTAAAATAACGGGGTGATGCATGCTGCATAGCTCTTGCCATCACCCCATCGCCTGGTTCGTCGTTGACCGGACAACGTGTAATCAACTTGTGCCTGTCTAGTGTTGTCCAGTCAATTGCGAACCTGCCGGATACCTGTGGGTCATAACTGTTTACCTTACCAGTGCTACCCGCCCATGTGACCAAAGTCAACAGCAGCAGAAAGGAAACCCCTGTATCAAACCATAGCAACAGTGTGGGATGGGCAAAAAAACCAGGACCCAAGAGCCAATGTAGGTCCCAGCCAAAAATTCCCACCCGGCCCCGAAGCGACCAAAATATCACACTGTTAACTAGGGAGGGGGTGGAGGGGAAAAACTTCTCCTCTCCGTCGCTTCGCAAAATGGCAGCTCGGCTGCCTCGTGGCCGCCCCTTTTATGAGGGTGCTGGCCACGCCCCCTAACTACCCGGATACTCTTCGTCCGGTGGGGGGCCCCGCAAAGAGCGCGGTGGCCATTTTGGCGCCGCGCTTGCATTGCAGGCGCACCCCCCAATAACGGACTCAGACACTGATGAAAGTGGATAACGGCATTGGGCCACATTTATTGATTCATGCCCTAGTCTGAATTATAAATTTCTATTGGTATTCAACCTATTATAATTCTTAAGGCAAGCAGGCCGAAGTAACACTGGTAAGGTACCACCCAAAATTGCAAACGGCAATTGGTTACAATGTATCCATTTGTATCAATTTGTTTGTTGACAACAAACAAATTGTTGACCGTAGTCAATACCTAACTATTGACCCCACCCTCTGACGCGTATCCGTAAAATAACGGGGTGATGCATGCTGCATAGCTCTTGCCATCACCCCATCGCCTGGTTCGTCGTTGACCGGACAACGTGTAATCAACTTGTGCCTGTCTAGTGTTGTCCAGTCAATTGCGAACCTGCCGGATACCTGTGGGTCATAACTGTTTACCTTACCAGTGCTACCCACCACACGGAGAGGCTCAGTAAAGGCTCGACGCCCCCTCCCAGACCGTCAGCTCGGTCAACAGGCCTGCTCGCCAATCTCCTAACAGGAGATTCATACCTCCCTGCGACAGATGGACCCCATCCCCTGAATAAAGCTCATAATTTTGTAGGCTGATTGCAGGGTGCCTAATGACGCGCCCCCAACCCTTGTCGATAAGGAATCGGGCAATAGCCCTGTTCAACGAGCGACGAGCTCGATCAAGGGCCTGGAGGTCGAACCCACCCCTGTAAGCATGCCGCGGTACCATGTCTGACCAAATGAGGGTTGTGGCAGGCCACACATAATGTAAGTAAGCCAGGTCACCGCAAATCGCATGCTTCAGCGATAGTCCAGTGACCTGTCCCAAATCATTGCCCCCAAGGTGTATGATCAGAATATCTGGCGGGTCAGCATTCCTGCTGGATAACAGGAATGGCAACAGTTCCCACCATAACATGCCGCGCTTACCATACCATCTGAGACTTGCGGACGCACCCAGTCCCAGTCGGGGTCCCCACTCTGTCGCCGCAGCGTACGACGCTGCCCTATACACGTAGCTGTGGCCCACCAGCCATACTGCCACCGGTGTAATATGACACCCAGGGTCTGTCAAGGAAAAAGAGGGGGGGAGAACAATACAATGACTAAACTGGTACTCACGGTTGAAGAGGGCGAACATAAAACTGAAAACAACGTGATCCCCACCTCCCCATGCGGCGTATTTCCGCCCCGGAGTACCCAAAAAGCCGCTGCGGTAAAAGCCGCCCCTATCCTAAATGAATGGGTGCCGTAACGAGCCCCAGGGAGGCCAACTCTGGCCAGCGCCTTACCGGTCACCTTCCAAAATTGAAATTTAGTAAGGGGAGACCTATCTTGGTGGCAGAAAAACGGGTCGTGGTGCGTGCCACGCAGTGCAAGAAACTCCTGCAGGGCACCAACCGGACAGATGTCTGCCAATGAACATCGTAGCAGTCGCACACCACTGCCTACGCCGTGCTGATCAACTTTAGAGGAGCGTATCCTCAACTGAGCCCAATCATTACAAACATAGACATCGTCGAGTTCCAGTGCCCTGCGACTTGCATCCGCCTTAGATGGCATCACCAGCTCGCTGATGTGGAGTGCTCCAAAAAAGGCCACCGTAGTAGCCGCATGAAACAGGGCCGCCTCATACCTGTCAAAACAGAGGTCATGCCAGCCCCGTGCTAGGTGGGTAAGTACCCCTGGGGAAATTGGGTGGTGGTCATCCGGGCTACGCCCACGCTCCCGCACCCACCCCTCCAAAACATGCCGTATGCGGAAATCGGTGGTACTGTCCGCATAACCCCCAACTTTGGCCATGAATGCCAACGCTGACAGCCTGGATGCTATGGTGCGGGGAGCTAGGCCCTGGGCATGTAGGTGAACCATGAATTGTAGAATGTGGGTGACTGGGATAGGCCAAGCCTCAGGTAGTCGACACTGGGCACAAAAGGCCTGGAAAGTAATGAACGCGTGGTGATACGCCTTACGCGTGCGGGGCGCCAGCGACATGCCGATCGCCCGGTTCACCTCTCCTTGCCAAGTGTCCATATCTTGTCCGGGAGCGGCGAGGGAAATTCCTCTGCGTCCGAGGCCAAGGCACGGAACCGGGAGATCTGCAGGCGGGACAAAGCGTCAGCAATATCGTTATTAACACCAGGGACATGCCTAGCCCTGAATAGCACATTGAGGCGCAGGCTACGCAACACAAACTGTCGCACCAGCTCCATGACCCTGGGAGATTTAGACGTCTGTGAGCTGACAATGTGGACAACTGCCGCATTGTCACACCAGAAGTGTACTACCGAATTGGCCCACTCCCCACCCCATAGCATCAAGGCTCCTAGAATGGGAAAAAAATTTCAGATACGTGAGGTCGCGCAAGCGATCCGTGCCAGACCAGGCTGGCGGCCATCTGCCGTAGGCCCACCTCCCATTGAAGTACATCCCATAACCCAGGGACCCCGATGCATCGGACAGGACCTGGAAAAGAGGGTAAGCCAGAAGGTCGTACCTCCAGAAGGACACCCCATTGAACTCCCTCAGGAACTGAAGCCAGATGAGCATATCCGCCTTAAGGCCCCTGCTGAGACACACCCTATGGTGAGGCTTGGTTAATCCTACCATGGCGTCGCACAAGCGTCGAGCAAAGGCTCGGCCAGGTGCGATCACCCTGCAAGCAAAATTGAGGTGACCATGCAGCACCTGTAGCTCACGAAGAGACGCCTTGTGTTTTGCCAGCAAGTCGACTATGAGTGCAACGATCCGTGAAACCTTATCAGCCGGTAACCTGGATGCTTGCACTACCGTGTCAATCTCCACCCCCAGGAATGTGAGCTTGGTGGATGGGCCCTCGGTCTTTTCGGGCGCTAAAGGGACACCGAGTTCCATCATTAGCGTCTGAAATGTATTGAGGAGACGCGGACACATGTCCCAGCCCCGTTCACCCCCGAATAAGAAATCATCCAGGTAATGGATGGTCTGGGCTACAGACCGAGATCCCGACCTGCGGACGAACGCCCACTGCAGGAAGGTGCTAAAACGCTCGAAAGCCGAGCAGGAGATGGAACAACCAAAAGGCATGGCCTTATCGAAGTAATACTCGCCCCTGAACTTGAAACCCAGCAACTCAAAATCGCCCGGGTGCACCGGCAGGAGACGGAAGGCCGACTTGATGTCGCACTTAGCCAACAGTGCACCCGGGCCACATGAGCGCACCATGCGCAGAGCCTGGTCAAAAGATGTGTACCGGACCGAACAAAGGTCATCCGGGATAGCATCATTGACCGACCGGCCTGCAGGGTAGGACAAGTGATGTATTAAGCGGAATTCACCCGGGGACTTTTTGGGCACTAGCCCCAAGGGGGAAACTTTCAAATTAGGAAACGGGGGGGGGGGTAGGGAAAGGGCCGGCGACCCTGCCAGCATCCACCTCCTTAATAATGCTCAAGGCGGCCACCTCCTCCCTTCCCTTAAGTGACAACAGGTTGGGTGCATCTTGAGGAGCCCAGACCCCCGTGAAAGGAATGCGAAACCCCTGCTGGAAACCCTCAAGCAGGTAAGCTGCGTCTGCCCTCCTCGGGTACATCGTGAGCCAACGCTCCAACATGTCCACATCAATTGGTGAGGGGGCCTTTTGCCTGACCAGCCTTTTGCCTGACCAGCGGCAGTCTTGCCCACCCCCTGTCCACCTCTACCCCTGCCCCGTGCTCCTCCCGGCCTGGCACAGGCGGAGGCAGCGTGGGGGCCAGCACAAGAGGGACACTCATGCCTATATCGGCAATTTCTTCTGCTACAGGTACCATTGGCCGAGAAGGTCCAGCACAGCAGGCGGGCTGGAACCCCCTGCCCCGCCACCTGGCGGGGTGTCTGTGCCGCAGCAGCTCGCCGGACCGCATGTCCACAATGGTACCTCTCCCCAGGCGCCAGGCGTGTGGGGGTCATATACAGAAGCCACAGCTTCTGGCAGGGCTCATCCCACCTCATCTCCAGGTGTAGGGGCACTCTCATACGAAATTCTTTGTCGTAAGCCAACCACGACGGGCCCGGGAAGTCAACCATCGCCCGGTATATGTTGTCCAAGTACTGGACCATCAGAATTGCCAGATCCGGCCGGGCCCTGAGGTACACAGCCATGTATATGAGGTACGCTGGCAGCCAGTTGGCCCACGTGCGTGGCGGCTTACGACGACGTGCTTGTTCCTTATCTTTCTCATCCTGCCCCTCCCTCTCCTCCTTGGTGGGTTCTCTATTCAGAAGGGAGAAAATGTCCACATACTCCCCCCACCAAATTTTTTCTTTGGTGGCCTGGGCAAGATGATCCCCGAGGGGCAGAGAATACCCCGCCGTAGGCAACGCCGACGACTGCACAGAGGCCGCAGTGGGCACGGTGAAAGGAGCCTGCACCAAGCCCGCCACCCCAAGGAAGTTCCCAACGGGGCAGGGGGCGCTGCCCCCGGCGGTGCCCTGGATTGATGGTGCCGCACCCGTATGGCACGGCGGCGGCTGAACCACCGCGCCAGCCATACGGGGCCACGGCCACTGGACGGCCCCCGCCAATGTAGGTAGTGGTGTAGGTGCACTAGTTTGAACCACATACTCACCCAGTGCACCCCCACGGGCCGCCCCTACCAGGGGTTCCGGCCCACTGCGGGCGTCGGAGCTCGCGACCGCAACCGAGCTCGTGGACGAGGCCTGGTCCGTACCGGACAGCAGCAACTGTTGCATGGGGAGCTGCGAGGCCGCGGCTGACGCCGACCCATGGGCCTCAAGCAGCTCTACCCTTCCGGCCGCCTGCCGATGACCGGCAGCCAATGGGTCAACCTGTGGTCCCAAAAGCGCCCCGGGTGGGTTAACCACCCCCAAAGAAGCCTCAAGGGCCGCTACGTGGGCCAGAAGGGCGTCAACATTCACGTAGTCCCCAACATTGATGGGGGACATAGAGCCGGCTGGCCCACTGACAAGAGGCACCGGGTCAGGTCTCTGGACCCCGGGTCCCGAATATGGCCATGGACCCATCACTGGCCCTTGGGGGGCTGGAGGCATGCCCTGCCAGGGGAGGGAACCCAACCACACCCCATGGTTAAAGCCCACCACAGGTAGCTGCGGGGCAAAGGCCGAAGGCCCCGAGACATAAGCCGGGCCAGAGCCGGGGCCACCGCTTGAGAGACGGAGGCCCTGGCCCCCGCCGGGCCAGTCTGAGGGTGCCCGTTCCCGGGCCACGGGGCAACCGACCCCATCCCACCGGTCCCGGTGGGCGCCGGCAAAGAGGACTGTTGGGAGGGCGCAGTCGCAGTCCTCCGACCCGGCTGGCGCCTCCTCGAGGTGCGAACCGCGTTCGCCAACGCCTTCTTTTTGGAAGGCATTCTTGCAAGTGCTGGGAAGCTGAAGAAAAGAAACGAGAAGGACCGCTGCCCGAAGTAGCTTCCCGGCTAAGGTAAGAGCGACGGAGCAATGGGAGGAAAAACTTCTCCTCTCCGTCGCTTCGCAAAATGGTAGCTCGGCTGCCTCGTGGCCGCCCCTTTTATGAGGGTGCTGGCCATGCCCCCTAACTACCCGGATACTCTTCGTCCGGTGGGGGGCCCCCGCAAAGAGCGCGGCGGCCATTTTGGCGCCGCGCTTGCATTCCCTGGTAGTACAGTGGTTAAACTGCTGTACTGCAACCAAAAGGTTGTACAGTACAGGTAAAACTCGGAAAATTAGAATATTGTGCAAATGTTCATTCAGTCCAATAATGCAACTTAAAAGGTGGAACAAATATATGAGATAGACTCATTGCATGTAAAGCGAGATAGTTCAAGCCTTACTTTGTTGTAATATTGATGCTTATGGATTACAGTTTATGAAAACCCCAAACCCCCCAATCTCATGTGCCCTATAATCATCACATAATCTCATGGATGCTGTACACCATGATCATCACAATTATGACAAATTAAGACATGACATCTCTCGCTTTGCATGTAGTGAGTCTATCTTATATATTTGTTTCACCTTTTCAGTGAATTGAATGACCATTTGCACGATATTGTAATTTTCTGAGTTTCACCTGTATGTTCGATCCTGACCAGGGCTCAAGTTGGTTGACTCAGCATTCCAGCCTTCCGAGGTTGGTAAAATGAATACCCAGCAAGTTGGGTGGGATTTCTAGACATCATAGCTAAGAGTGACAACATAGGTTTTCTCCCAAACGTTCCCTGAATTCCCTTATTAAAATAATACTAGTCATATAAATCCCTGTTTGTTTCATCCATATATAGGTAGCCAAGGAATGTCAAAATTCTCCTCCGGGTGAAGAAGTAAATAATTTTCTAGCACTGTTGACAGATTTCTTAAATTGATGAGAACAATGTTATGAATAAGAATTTGTTTTCCCTCTCCTTTTCGGAGGGCAAAACTGGAGTATTCAGGCAGGTGAATAAATTTTGCAAATTTATCTAAATGTGGACAGTTGTTTAAGAATTTGAAGCACTGGGTGGATTATTTGCATCTTTTTTTAAAAGTGAGAAGGTCCATGTTTGCTTGCCGTGTGGCGCTGGGGTGTATGCTTTGCTTTTCAATGGGGGAAGACAGTGGCCTCACTTTGTGCAGATAACAATGCTTCTGAGGGAGAAAATAAGACTGGTTTCTCTTACTCTTGCTTTGAGGCAAGGAATCATGTGGGGTTTCAAGAATATTTGCTGATTTTTATTATCATCATGCCGAGACATCCAAAATCAACGATATCTGGGAATTTGTTCTTCCTGTATGCAATACACAGAGGAATAAATGGTAAACATTATGCAAAAACACTGCAGGTGAACCAAGGGATACTGACTGAACATTTCTCAAAACACAGGGGGAGAAAGCAATATCAATATTCAACGATGCACGACCTGGCTGTTGCAATCAGCGGTATGTAACTCGCTAGCAATTCCTTTTCACGATATGCAGCAGCCAGACATCCCAATGCTTGTGCAGCCCTGCAAAAGTGACCTTTTAATGATGTTCCTCACTATTAACTTTATTGTTAATCATCAAATAATGATATGGGAGGTGTGTTTTTCTTCCCTTGGCTTGTAGGCTCCCTTGTTCATCCTTTAGGCATCTCTTCAGCAAGGAAGACATTGTGCAGTTATATGTATCATGTGAGCTGAAATCCAGGTTTCTCATTCAACCACAGTGAATGGTGGTGTCACAACCGGATTTTGGAGCAGATGCCCTTGGCCTCACCAGGGCAACCAGTAAGATTTGGAGTGAGAAGTGCATATTCATTTGTACTACATTTTGAAATAAGTTGAACCCTTCATGTTGTCTTCCTAATAGTCTCTGTCCTAAACGGTTAACCTAAGGCCTGTGGGCCAGATCCAACCCATGGCACCATTTCATGTGTCCCCCTGTTGTGTATGTACAATGCTGCTTCATATGAATGTACAATGTTGCTTTAAGAAATGTATGAATGTAACCCAACCACAATCACAATGTAACCCAGCTGTTAAAGGAACGCGAGCAAGCTGCCTATAGAGGGCAGCTGCGAGTGTTCAACTCACATGGTCATCATTCCTCAAATCACCTGCAGCCGCGGGAACTTCCCGCAGCAAACAACTACGACCAAGCCACCACCGACGGTGGGCGTGACCCGGATGACGTCACGCCGGTAGCGGCCAATGAGCTACCGTGCAGCCAAGTTCAAATGTGTTGTACTACTGTATATAATGTGAGACACCTCCGCCATTACCACATGTTCGTTCTGATCATCAACCAATAAACCTGTGTTAGTCCATACTGCGACTCCTTCCATGTCTCCTGGAACAGACACTAACCCCCCCCCTTCAAGGGCATTTGAGAAACAAAATGGCTACTCCTTTGAAGATGTAAGCACAAAATGCCTTTCTTTCATGCTGGTTTTCTTGAAAGTAGCGATGTTCATGCTCTGTACTACTTCCGGGACCTTTTTTCCTTTCCCTGCTTCCTCCCACAAAACCCCAAAGGGAAGGCCAGAGGAACTGATTACTCCTCCTACCCTCCCTCTGATTTAGTTTCACGATGGTAGCATTTGGTGTTTTCATGAAGCCAAATTAGAATGCGGAAGGAAGCAAGAGGTAATGTCATCTGCTAGCATCTTCCAGATGTGGTGGTGTCTCCATGGTGCCCATACTTCACTGGCCTGGAATGATGGGAATTGTAGTAACTTAATCCCAGTATGCTCCCTTTTCATTCTTTTGTAAGCAAAGATGAAACTTGAATGTTTGTTGTTCTCTGCTATCACATTGTTTCCCATGAATGAGAGACATACAAAATGTTCAGCTCTTCCAACCTTCTTTATGGAGTCAATCTACCTCATATTTTGTCTTCCTCTTTTCCTGTTGCCTTCCACTTGCTATAGATTTATTGTCTATTCCAAGGGTGCTCAAACTATGGTTTGCAGTGCCAATTAATCATGCGCACACCGCCTGCACTGCTCCCAGAAGCGGAAGTAAAATGTACATGCGTATGTACAGAACACACCCGCACATGCAAAGAATGCTGCTATTAATGAACAGCAGCTGTCATAAATGCATTTATGACAGCTGTGGGTCATTTATGGGTGCATTCTGTGCATGTATGTGCACATTCTGCACATGTGCATGCATGCTTTACTTCCACTTCCAGGTGGAAGGATCCACATGACTGGCACACTCAACCATGTGACCGGCCCATGGCTCAAAAATTTTGGGCACCCCTCATCTATTTGTAACATGTTTTGTCTTCTCATCATGTTTCCAAAGTCCAGCAACCTGATAAGTTTGCTTTTAGAGAGAACACAGGCTTAGCTTGGTCAGGGACTCATTTTGCATGATAATTGCAAAGCTCTGGCACACCATCATATTTCAAATGAGCTTGTTTTCTTCCTCTTCCTTTACTTCATTGTCTAGCTTTCACACCTGTAGTATGGCCTGAGTAGGACAACCAACTTTCATATCATCAAAAAGGGACAGGTATCACCAAAGAGGAACAAAACTGGTGGAGTGGGAGGACTGATTGCTTCAAAAGGTTTAATATACATTTATGTATACATATACAAAAATAGGAGTGCTTTTTAAAATAATTTGAACTTAATTGCAATGCATCTCACCCAAGTAATGATTGAATGATCTGTTTGTCATGTATATGTGACATTCAGATATTAGACAAGCAGTTCTGAAACCTCTAATCTCCTTCTTTATGGTTCCTTATCTTTTACGTCAGATTTAGATAGCACTTCAAATGGAAGGTGATTTCCAAAAGGAAGATTGTCCTCTGCAAATGAAGGACCATCCTCTATGAAAGAGGACACATGGCCACTCTTTATCTCACGTTCCTGCTACTACGTCTTATGTGGCAGCCTCCTGGCTATTACCTGCTGTACAATTCGGAACATCAGAATAATGTGTAATAGTGAATACTCAAGAGATTTCTTCTTCTTGATAATTTTCTGAGTCTCATTATGCTGAGATTTCCTTCTGTGACTTGACCCAGTGCCAGCAAAATTTCCCAGCTTCCCATGAAAATGAGATACCAGGCGTGTTTCTGCTCCTCATTCTTACCCCTCATGTTTTTGTCTGATATTCGGTGCCAAAATGGCCACATTTGGCTCAGCTTAATTGTGTTTGTACTACTTCCTATGCAGGACTTGTAATAATCCTGTACATTTTAGCATTTCATCCAGAAAATTGAACATCATACTACAAGATTTCAAACCAAACATTTTCAAGGAGGAGCAGGGGACTCTTGTGCAGATAAATAGTATTCCCATGAAATAATTAGTTTCTTCTTCCATTTCACAACAAGCAAGAGTAGTTGCAAGATTCACATCCATACAGTATAACAGCATGTTCCCATTCCAATATACCCACTTTCTATATTGTCATTCCCTTTTATCCAAAGCATGGGACAACTCTCGACTGTTACTGTGTTTGCATTCTCCAGTTCCAACATTATTCACAATGTTCTGATGGCCACAAAGCGCATTCAGAATTGTTCCTTTGAGCAAAGGGGAGAGAGGAACATAGCTCTGTGCTGTCCATATCATTTGTACACTCAAATTGCCAAATGAAAATTGATTTGTAAGAAAATGCCCCATTAACTTTTTCATTAATGACAATAATACATTTTGTGCAGTGACTACAGGAGGATCTTGCCTCCATTTCAAATAACCCGGAGGATGAGTAGGAAGCACTGATTTTGAATATTGTAACAAGAAATATTTTTATATAAAAAAGAACATAGAAGACAAGGATTGTAATAGATCTCCTCATATATTCTTCATGTGAGGAATGGACAATGTCTAGTCCCAATCCCATGATGATGAACCTTGGCATTCTAGGTGTTCTTGGACTTCAATTCCCAGAAGCCCCAGTCAGCACTCATGCTGGACTTGGGCTTCCCAGAAGTCACACAGGCTTCTGGGAATTGAAGTCCAAGAACACTTAAAGTGCCAAGGTTCGCCATCACTGGTCTAGTCCATAGACCAAATGTGCATCTTCACATTCCTCAGTCCAAGTCTATGGGCTCTACACAGTCCACTCACACCTCTTCTGGCTTCAGCTCTCACAATCTTCACTGTGACTTATCTATTCCATCCCAAGAGAGGATAACAAAAACCATTTTTCCTTACCTTGGCCTCTGCCTGGTCAAAACTGGTGCCCTTTTTCTTAGGGATGTGAAGACTGTTCAAGACATAGCTGTGATTTTTCAAGTTTCATCATGCTGAGATACCCCTCAGCAGAAGCAATATTTCTTGGTTCCAAAAATAAAAACAGGATCCTGGTCTTATTTTTCCTGTTTGTTTCCCACACACTTTCCCAGCTGCCCTTTTGAAAAAGAAACTGCCACTTTTTGCACAACTTAGTGTTCTTTCTTAGTCAGAGAAATGGCATTCTCAATAGGAATTATACTAATTCTGTCTAGGTTGGTGTTTCTTCTGGGTGTCTCTGTGTGTGTGTGTGTGACCATGAAACAAACAGAAAATAGGTTGTTTGTTTGTTTGGTTGGTTGATATGGTTGAAGTCCTCTCCCTTAATATGGTTGATGAAGTGCATGAAGATGAACAGATTACAGGAGAGAGGTTTCTTGTACTAGACGATTCAATAATTAGAAATACAGAGAGATGGATTTGTGATGCACATGATAACTATATGGTGACTTGCCTGCCAGGTGCAAAAGTTGCAGACATCACAAGAAATCTAGATAGCTTGTTAGAGAGAACTGGGAACGAGCCAGTTGTCATGGTACATGTTGGTACCAATGATGTTGGGAAGGCCAAGTGGTCTGTCCTGGAAGCCAAATTCAGGTTGGTAGGAAGAAGATTGAAGTCCCGGACTTCAAAGGTAGCATTTTCAGAAGTGCTGCCTGTCCCTCGCGCAGGACCTACCAGGCAGGCAAAGCTCAGAAGCCTCAATGCATGGATGAGGCGGTGGTGTCGAGAGGAGGGTTTCAGATTTGTCAGGAACTGGAGAACATTTTGGGACAAGCCAAATCTGTTCAGGAGGGATGGGTTGCACTTGAACCATGATGGGATCAGATTGCTGGCACTCAACATCAAAAAGGCTGCAGAGCAGCTTTTAAACTGATAGCTGGGGGAAAACTGACAGGAGCTGGGCAGCATCCGGTTCGGGAAAGTGTGTACTTGGGTAGTGAGGAGGATGCAAAAATTACTGAGCAGAGCAAGGAGCTAGTCACCAGCACTCTAGCAGAAGGATGCAAGAGGCAGTCTAACAATGCAACTGGACTCAAAAGTCTGTATCAGGAAAGCATATTTAAATGCTTGTATACAAATGCCAGAAGCCTCCGGAACAAAATAGGGGAGCTGGAATACTTAGCAATAGATAAGAATATTGATATTATTGGTATCACTGAAACCTGGTGGACGGATGATAACCAATGGGATACAGTTATCCCAGGCTACAAACTGTACAGGAAGGATAGGAAGGGGCAAATGGGAGGTGGTGTGGCCTTGTATGTCAAAGAAGTGATAAAATAGTATGAATTGGAATATCTAGGTGATTTGGAGTCACCATTAGAAGCTCTGTGGGTAAGAGTACCAGGCCACAAGGATGGTCTAACAGTAGGCATATACAATCGGCCTCCGACCCAAACTCTTGAGGGAGACTGGCAGTTGGAGAATGTTGTAAAGGAGGCATCCAAGAAGGGAAGCCTGGTTATAATGGGGGACTTCAATTACCCTCACATAGACTGGGTGAACTGTTGTTCAGCACATGATAAAGAGATAAAGTTCCTAGATATGCTAAATGATTGTTCCCTGGGACAGATGGTTGACGACCCAACTAGAGGTACAAGAATCCTTGACTTGATCCTGAGTAATACTCAGGATCTGGTGCAAGATGTTAATGTGACTGATCCAATAGGGAACAGTGACCACAACTCAATTATGTTTAACTTGATCTTAGACTGCAAGTCACTGATAAAATCTAACACAGAGACCTTAAATTTCCAAAAAGGAAATTTCCCAAAGATGAGGAAACTAGTAAAAAAGAAGCTGAAAGGGAAAGGGAAAATTGAGAGAGTTCAAACACTCCAAAAGGCATGGAGGCTGTTTACAAAAACAGAGGCCCAATTGGAATGCTTACCCAAAAGGAAAAAGGGCACTGCCAGGTCCAAGAGGACTCCGATGTGGCTTACAGGAGCTGTTCGGGAAGTGATCAAAAGCAAGAAGATAGATAAATCTTTATTGTCATTGTCTTGCACAGAACAATGAGATTGGGGGGAAAAAGCACTTATCAACCCAACAAAACCTAAACAAAATACAACTATACAAAATTATCAACATACTCCCACCCCACCTATACACATTTAACCCCTAAAAAGCTCTAAAGCTCTAAAAACTCTAAAACTCTAAAAACTATATACAGAAGCTCCTTCATAGACTGCATTGCACTGCATTCAAAGCCAGAATCGCGTTTGGGTAGAAACTATTTCTCAAGTGGCTGGTCCTGGTCTTTATGACCCTATACCTTCTTCTAGAAGGCAGAAGCTGAAAGAGATTATTTCCAGGGTGCGTACTATTTTGCACAATCTCTACAGCTTTCTTCTAACACCTGGTGGCATAGATTTGATCTAGAGTGGGAAGAGTATGCCCGATTATCCCCTCCGCAGTCTTTACGACCCTGGACAGCATTGTTCTTTCCCTAGCTGTACAGCTCCCAAACCATACACACAGACCATAGGTTAACACACTCTCTATGGTACAGTGGTAGAATGCCAACAGCAGGTCCTTTGAAAGATTGTTCTTCCTGAGCATTCTCAAGAAGTATAATCTCTGCTGTGCTCTTTTCATCAGATCTTTGGTGTTTGCTCCCCATGTTAGATCATCCCTCAGCTCCATTCCCAGAAATCGAAATACCAAGACCTGTTCCACACAATTCCCTTCAATAATAAGTGGCTGGATGTTCAATTTGCATTTTCTAAAGTCCACAATGATCTCTTTTGTCTTTTTTACATTGAGGAATAAATTGTTTTCCCTACACCAAAATTTCATTTAGAAGATGGAAGGCTTGTCTGAATGAGGACAGCAGGCAGAAACATAAATTCTGGCAGAACAAATGCAAGGCAACAATCAGGAAAGCAAAGCAAGACTTTGAGGAGCGTATAGCTAAAAATACTCAGAGAAATAACAAAGACTTCTTTAAGTACATTAGAAGTAAGAACCCAACTAGGAAGGCCATTGGACCATTAGATGACAGTGGAAGGCAAGGGGTTATTAAAGAGGAAACAGAGATTGCAGAGAGACTCAATGAATTCTTTGCTTCAGTATTCACTGAAGAAGACAGAGACCACATGCCCAAAACAGAGCCTATCTTCGTAGGGAGGGAAACCGAAGAATTAAGCCAGATAGAAATAACCAGGGAGGAGGTCCTTGCATATCTTGTTAAACTAAACACTAACAAATCACCAGGACCAGATGGCATCCATCCACGAGTTCTCAGGGAACTTAAAGATGAAATTGCTGATCTCCTAGCCAAAATATATAATCTTTCCCTCAAATCAGGCTTTGTGCCTGATGACTGTAAGGTAGCGAATGTAACACCAATTTTCATAAAAGGATCCAAGTGTGATCCAGGAAATTACCGACCTGTCAGTTTGACATGTGTCCCAGGTAAAGTGATAGAAACCATCCTAAAAGATAAGATTAATAGGCACATAGAAGAGAAGGCGCTGCTAAAGGAGAGCCAACATTACTTTTGCAAGGGCAAATCATGCCTCACTAATCTGTTGGAATTTTTTTAGAGTGTCAACAAGCCTGGTGGCTTGTACATTACCCCTGCCATTGTTTTGATTCTTGTATATATTGGGGAGTAGGATGGATCAGACCTTGATGGTACATCATTCAACAACTGTTATATTTATAAGGGGGATCCAGTTGACATTGTTTATCTGGATTTTCAGAAGGCTTTTGACAAGGTCCCGTACCAAAGGCTCTTGAATAAACTTACCAGTCATGGAATAAAGGGACAGGTCTTGTCCTGGATCGGCAACTGGCTAAGGGACAGGAAACAGTGGGTAGCACTAAATGGACACTTCTCCAAGTGGAGGGAAATAAAGAGTGGGGTCCCCCAAGGTTCAGTGCTGGGACCACTGCTTTTCAACCTCTTCATAAATGATCTAGAAGTAGGAGTAAATAGCAAGGTAGCCAAATTTGCTGATGACACTAAATTATACAGGGTAGTGAAAACTGAGGAGCTCCAGAGGGATCTCTTGACACTGGGGCAGTGGGCAAAACAGTGGCAAATGAGCTTCAACATTAGTAAGTGCAGAGTGATGCATGCTGGGGCAAAAAACCCCAATTACATTTATAAGCTGATGGGGTCTGAACTCTCTGCGACAAACCAGGAAAGGGACCTTGGTGTCCTGGTGGACAGCTCAATGAAGGTGTCAACCCAGTGTGCCTCAGCAGTGAAAAAAGCCAACTCAATGCTAGGGATCATTAGGAAGGGTATAGAAAATAAATCAGCAAGTGTCATTTTGCCTCTCTATAAATCTATAGTGAGGCCCCATCTGGAATACTGTGTACAGTTCTGGTCACCATACCTCCAGAAGAATATTATGGAGTTGGAAAAAGTGCAGAGGAGGGCAACCAGAATGATTAGGGGACTGGAACACCTTCCTTACCATCTGAGGTTGCAACGGTTGGGCCTCTTCACTCTTGAACGACAGCATCTAAGAAGTGACCTGATTGACGTTTATAAAATCATGCAAGATGTGGACAAAGTTGATAAGGAAAAACTGTTTTCCCTATCGCATAACACTAGAACTAGGGGGCACTCCATGAAACTTTTGGGTGCTAGTTCTCAAACAAATAAGAGAAAGTACTTTTCTCTTATCAAATGAGAAGGGAGGATTCACTTGAGAAGGCCCTGATGTTGGGAAAGGTGGAGGGCAAAAGAAGAAGGGGGAGGCCAAAGATGAGATGGCTAGATGGTATTGTAGACACAATGGGCACAGAACTGGGAGTGCTGAGGGGGATGGTGGAGGACAGAGGTGCCTGGAGAACAATGGTCCATAGGGTCGCAAAGGGTCGGAACCGACTGTGCGACTGAACAACAACAAAACTTTTTCACCCAGAGGATTACTGGTCTATGGAACTCCCTGCCAGAAGAAGTGGTGACAGCTTTCAGTCTTGACAGCTTCAAGAAATGATTAGACAACTTCTTGGAGGACAAGGGTATCAATGGGTATAATTATGGATACCTAAGAACAACCTCCGGGTTGGATAGATAGGCAGGATATCTCTCAATGCCATTTGCAGGGAATCTTAAGCAGGTGAAGGCATCTGCTTGGGAATAATACTCTGAAGCAAATGGTGAGCCACTGTGTGAGACAGAATGCTGGACTGGATGGGCTGTGGCCTGTTCCAGCAAGGCTGTTCTTATGTTCTTATGTTTGCTTGCTTGGTTGGTTGATTGGTTTTTCACCAAGACTGAGAGCTGCTAAATCACATCCATGGAACAGACACTAAGCAAGCACAAAATGACTCAATCAAGGTTTCAAAAGTTACAGGTACCCCTCCCAATGTCTCTAATCCTGAACAATCCATCCAACAAAGCAACAGGTTATTCCCCATGTGGGGCGATTTGCATCATGCATGGAATTTTGCTTCACTGGTGGAATAAATTTTAATTCTTATTCTCTTGATTGATTTGATTTGATTTATGTGATTTGTATGCCGCCCATTCAGCATATACCGATTCAGGCCGGCTCACAAAAATCAAAGATTCCTTGAAACAACAATGTTACAATACAAAGGAACTATGGTCAGTTTCAGAACTGTGAAACTATACTCACATCAAGATAGTAACACTGGTAAGTTTCCATTACAAAATGCACCATGGAATATTGGCAGCCTTCTGTACCGAGTACTGGGTGAATTTAAATTTATGTTAATTTAACCTATTTAATTTAATTAGAGTCAAGCCATAGAGTCAATGGAACTTAGGGAGGAGCTGACTCACCAAATCCACACTGATTCAGTGGACCTACTCTAATTGCAACTTACTACTGGATTTCAGCAAGTATATGCAATCATGTATGCATGTTTTGAAGACATAAAATATGCTTTATGTTTGCTAAGTATTAACATTCTGTTATGATCTTCAGGGAAGAATTGACATGCTTCTGCATAAAAAATAGCAGAATCAATTTGGGAAGAATCTCAGTGTTTGCAGAATTTAAGAACAGGGAAACAAAGCCGTGTGTGTGTGTGTGTGTGTGTGTGTGTGTGTGTGTGTGTTGTTTTTTAACCATTGAGGATTGTGTGTGCTCAATAAATCTAATCTGGATCTTAATCAGGTCTTCACGGGATTTATTCATGGTACCTTGGATATCTTGGTACCTTGGATACCATGACATGTGTCATCCACTTTCACCTTGGCAAGGGATCCAACAGAGTACACTTTGGTGAGTTTTAGACCTGGCCTAACATCATTGACAAGAGATGGGCAACTCTGCTTAGTTAGACCGCTCAAGCCCCTGCACCCCGACAAAGCTCTCACTTAGCGGTTCATAAACTAATTAGCATTTTGCCCCCAGTATGCTGGGTACTTATTTTACCAACCTTAGAAGGATGGAAGGCTGAATCATCCTTGAGCTCTGTCAGGATTGAATTCACAACATCAGCAGTTTTGACTGCAGTACAGCAATTTAACCACTGCACCACAACGTCCCTAGATATCAGCCGCTACCTTATTTAAAAGGGAAAGGGCAAATTCATCAACAGAAGAAAGCTGCCTTGAGTCTTCTCCTTGGGAGAAAGTCAGCTTATAAATGAAATTAGATAAATAATAGAAAAAGAAGAAGTGAAACCTGTACATACAACATATGGGTTTTCCAGTGCATCCTTCAAGCCAATGCACAAAACATGAGTTTGGGATGCTCCAAACACCTTTATTCTGATTCAGGAGGGATTCCTGTTTGAAGATTTCTGTGAGAGTAGTCTTCTTCCTTAATAAGAAAAAAAAAGATATGTGGACATCAAAATGTAATGTTGATTGCTTGACACATTAGGGAAGTAACCAGCTAAGTCAAATGACTATATTTGCCTCCCTTCAATATGGGAATACAGCAACTTTTGTACGGTATAATTGAATAAACTGCATTGTGCTTATTGAAGTGATAAGAGCAGCTATAGCCATCCCTATTCTGAGGAATTAACTCATCCCTGCTGCTAGATGACAAACTGCCAGATTACAGCACTGCGTTCCATTTGATTAAAACCAAGATTAATAATTTGCCTATAACTGATACATGATGGGCCTGAGAGATAAAAAAAGAACATCTGATATTAAACATGCAAGGCGTAAAATAAAAAAGGGAGTCTTCCATAAATTGCACGGAAGAATTACACAGCACATTTAAATTACCATTTGCATAGCAACATGCCCTTGCCAACAATCCAGCGGGACTATAAAATGATCGATTTACTTTAATTTTCTAGTGAATTTCAGAATATATGTGTATATATATGCATTATATTTATAGCTATATCTATACACACATACTCACAGTTAGATATGCACACACACACACACACCTATCAGTAACCTATCCTTTCATCATGGCCTGCTCATTCACTCCATGTGTTAAATCTGATGGCAAGGAGCAAGGCTTTAACAAAAATAATAATAACAGATAATGCAGATATTTCCTGCATATTCTGTAATATGAGATATGTATTAATAGGGAAATTATGATGCATTCAATTATTCTGAAATGCCTCCCAGAGATGTTTTGATTTGGCTGCAGACTGATAGCAAAAGCACAGCAGGAGAGGTGTAAAAGGAGGATGAATGACCTAATCTGGCAATATTAAAACAGGGCATTGCTCACAGTTAGCCTGGAAACCAGACCCAAGTGGAAACAAATGCCTTTTATATACATATAAAGGCAATATGAATTTCTGCTTTTTTAAAAAAAAGACCCTCAAGTCTCTTTACAACATGCATGCTGCTAATCAATAATACATCAACACCTTTGATTTGACAAGTGATGATTCTTATAAAAAGAAAGAAACGGGAGAAACATGGACTCTGCTACTTTTTAAGAACCATGCTTGTGTTTGTACAAAGAAATGAAAAATACTTGCAGTGTTCAGTGTTCAGGGTTATAACACCCAGAATGCTGTAACCACACTGCTCAGGGCGAACATTGGCACTTCAGATGTTCTTGGACTTCAATTCCCAGAAGCCTAAGCTCCCATGAATCCACATGAATGGGTTTACTGTGATTCATCTGGCCCACGCTGCCCTTGTCACTCTCAGAAGCAGAAGTAAATTGCTCCCATAAAACACGCTAATGGGACGAATGAAGGCGGTGTGGGCTGGATGAATAGCAATAAACCCATTTGTGTGGATTCATGGGGGCTTGGGCTTGTGGGTTTTGAAGTCCAAGAACATCTGGAGTGCCAAGGTTCACCATCACGGGCATCGGGGATTATGGGAACAGAGGTTCAGTCATTTCCCATTGCTGTGCATGTGTTATGATTAGCGTACAAAATGTGTCTCCCATCTACTGTCACTATGGTGGGTTGTTACTGCAGTGGTTCTCAACATGGGGCCCACACCCCACAGGGGGACTTCAGTTCCCAGAAGGCTAAGTCAGTACATTGGCTGATCAGTGCTTTGGGAAATTGATTTAGGCTTCTGGGAAGTGTAGTCCAAAAACCAAAGGTTGGGAAACACTACTGTAGGGGCAAAACACTGCAGTCAGCATTGCCCGGGAAAATACAGATTCCGGAATGTGAAATATATCTGGTTAATATCCAGATCTGGAAGGACCAGGCAAATTTCACTGGGCCATATTCTTTCCACCTCCTTCCTCTGGACTCCTCTGTTTCATGATGAGAACAGCGGTTTGGATGATTGGAGACTCCTTCAGAAAGGGGGAAAGGAATACCTGCATAGTAATGTTAAAGGTCTCCCTTGCTCGAAAGCCAGTCATATCTGACTCTAAGGTGTGGTACTCATCCCAGTTTACAGCCAAAGAGTCAGAGCTGTCTGCATCTGCAGATGTTTCTGTGGTCATGTAGCAGGCATGATTGGACACCAGAGCTCATGGAATGCTGTTACCTTTCCTGCCAAACTGGTACCTATTTATCTACTTGCAATTTCTTGCTATCACACTGCTAGGTTGGCAGGAGCTAGGACAGAGATGGGAGCAAACTCTGTTGTGCAGCACTCAGGTCTTGAAATGCTGATCTGCCTCTTATTCACTAAGCCACCAGCATGCAGACAAATAATGCCAGACAAGGGGCTGTTTTTCCTCCATTGGTACTTGGTACACCTCAAAAGCTGCATTGTTTACCTGCGTAACGAAGAACAAAAATTTGGAAATGTTACTTTTGTAGATTATAGCTCCCAGAATCTCTCGGTCAAAGTGGCCCATGGCGACTAAAAGCCATAAGGATTAAAAACACCCAATGCATTTGTATATGATTTGTGGAGAGATTGCAAGAGTGGTCTTCTGTTGTGTAGAGATGAGTGTTGATAGCTCCAATATCACAGGTTATACATTCCTCTTTTACAGTCTGGTCATGGGAGACATGGTGCCTATCCGATTCTGACATTTTTGGTCTTCGTACATCCTGTGTCTTCTTTACCTGGAGAACGAAGAATATGCTAAAATGTTTTTGTTATCAAAAACTTTCAAGTCTCATTGTGCTGAGAATCCTGACTAGCCAGACTTCTTGACTTCTCACAAATACAAGACCCTGGTCTCATTTTCTGTTTGCTTCTTCGTATATATCAGATAGTAAACAAAACAGAAAAGAAAAATGGGAAAAAAGGAAAAAAGAAAGACAAAAGTGTTGTGGCACCTTAAAGACTAACTCCTGTATTTAAATATGAGTCCACTTCTTTTGACCAAGAAGCAACCACATCTTGCACAGCTCAATGTTCTTTCCAGGATATCTTCTCCTGGAAAGATGTCACTGTCTTGCCATTGTAATAATTGTGCACTGGTTGATAGTTCTTCTACAAAAAAAATTTAAATAAAACATACACAAAAAGCATATGAAATAATCAAGACATCCAGTGAAAGTTCTTGATGGTATTGGGGAATTCATTTCAGGAAATCTCACTTCAAGGTAAGAAGAAATCTCACTGCAAGGTAAGAAGGAGGGATTTCCCCACACCTTGGCTTCTTACCAGAAGTGAGTGTTTCTTGTGATCCTATTCCTACTGGCATTTGACACACTTACCACATTAAACAGGAACCAATAAAACAAAACAATATAATGAGGAAAAATGTTGTGGCACCTGAAAGACTAACTGCTATGTTTTAATATTATCTTTGAAGTAGTAGTTTATTATTAGCATTGCACAACAACGATTTTGCTACTGGGAATAACATATGTGATTTACATGGTATCAAGTGTGTAGATTCCAAATCTGAACTCAGAATTTGCCTCTCACGTACAGATTTTAAGGCTGTTCAAATGGTCAGCAATTGAGTAATGTATTTTAACATGGGAACATTATAACAGTTGCAGCTACCACTATGCCTGCCGCTATCTGAACCTAACCAAGAGGGTGAGATTTGCTATCTTAAGATCCTGGCATCCTAGACAGAATCGGATCTCAGATTTGGATTGAGCGCATTTGATTTAGTATAGACACAAGGTTTTGACCAAATAGCAGACAATGTTTATTTTCTGTGATGCAGTGTAATTGATTACTCTTGCAACCTTATCAATATTAGCTTTCTTAGATCAAGTCCACTTTTTAAGACATGGTTTTTCCTTTTTTTCTGGTCTTGTTTTTTCTTCTTGGTTGGTTCTTGCTGGATATGCTTGCTCAGACTAAACACAGTTACTACCCTTTTTTCTAGTCCTCTGACTATGGATGATCTCCTGCCTCTGCCTATACATGCAAAAGATCGAGTGAATGGACAAGATAATGCTACTGAAGTAGCCCATTTCTGCTTTAGAATAGTTTAATCATTTTGCCATTTAAATTTGTTTGCATTTTATCTATATTTCATATATATCCAAAATTTTAAATTGTGCAATGCTCTGATGTGAATGAATGAATTATTGAATGAATGAATCTATAAAAGAAGAAATGCATAAAACTCTCCCTCATACACAGAGGATTCTTTGGGCTGTGTGCATTGAACCTGGAATATTAGCAGGGAGGGTGTCTCTGTATAGACAGTGCCTGTTATCTTATTAACAGCACCTGTTCAGATAATAGTTACTTGGCTGATTAACATATAACCATGTCTTTAAGTTATAGGTCAGGGGTTTTCAACCTTTTTAAGACAGGGGCCGGATCACACCCCCTCAGACTGTTTATGGGCCAGACTGGTGTCCCCTGCTGCTGCTGCCACTTCCCTGCTTACTGGCCTGCTGTGGGTGAAGGCCCATGCTCGGCCAGAGCGGCATTCAGGAAAAATGTGGGTGGCCATGTGCGTATGTCATTTCCACTTCTGCCGCCAGCTCCGCTGTCTTAGAACAACCGCCCTGCTATGGAAAGGCATTAGGGACATGCCAAGCTAGGCAGAGGGGGAAAGGACTGCGGCGGCAGTGGTGGCGGGAGTGAGGGTGTGGGCATGGGCTGGGTGGAATGGTGCCATTGGCCAGATGCAGCCCATGGGCAGGGGTGTGCTGGCTCCACTGAAAGGGTGCTGGGCATGGAGTGATGAGGGCTTTTAACCCAAACAAAATATATACGTTCCCACTCCCCTTCTAATTTCAATCAACTCCCCTCTGGGGATTTGAACCCACAACATCTTGCTTACAAGGCAAAACTGCAACCTCTAAGCCATGACACCTCCATTGCAATTATAAGTTGCTTTTGTGAACTTATATTTGGCATCAAAGGAGGAGAAGGCAGGCAGAGAAACACGGAGCCCTGTTCAATTGCTCAAATGTTCCAGACATCACAGCTTGGATTGGCTCTGTGGATTGGCACTCAAGGGGGTATCATGGTGCTGGGGGCCTGGAGGCACCCCGGGCTGAGTCCTGGTAGGCCTATGGGCCAGCCCACCACTGCCAATGGGTTGTAGGTTAAGAACCTTTGTTATAGGATAATCCTTTATCCTTCTAATGAAGGGGAGTGCTACGGTCCTAAAAAATGGTCCCATAATAGACCTTCAATGAGAAATGTCTGATCTTTCTACTGTAATGGATTCAAATATTTATTTCTCTGCATACTGCCAATCTATCAGGGATTTTGATGACATTAAAGTGACTATTAGGAAATCTGTCTAATTGTCAGTAATTATCATTCCTGAAGAATAGGTCTTCAGGTGTCTTGTACAGTGCTTTTAAATATTGCCAGCATGATAACATGCTGAGGAGGGGCCACAGAAGAGGAAAGGAATTACTTCACTTAAGCAAGCAATTTGTTTCAAACAGGGTGATCAGCTGATTGAAAAAAAATATTTGATCAATTCATCAAATGATTTTTTTTAAAAAAGTGATTAACCAATAAAAGCTGTCAACTCGCATTTTACCAAAGGATGTTAAGAAGATGGGTGGGGAAACCCCATTTAGTTTTGTAGTTTTTTAAAAAGGTAATATTCTGAATGCAATAATGTTTAATGAAAGAATAACTCTTTGTGTTATTTTTACTGCTGCACAAACATGAAGAAATATAATTCTATAGTGCCATTCTGCAGCAACTGAGATTTCAGATGTATTCATTTGTTAACAAACAGAGCCCTAGAGCATAGTCTGAAATTATAGAGATGCAGACAGACAGAAGGAAAGGCTCATAATCAGGTCATAATGCAGATAGTATGGGATTTCTGTGTTTTAAAGCCTTCTCTGGCTACCAGGTACAATTGAACAAATCACTGTAGCATACCCAGGAGATCATGACCAGGGCAGGAGGGCATCCCCTGAAATGTTGGGGGAGAGTGTCCACTTCCTCTTTTTCTTTCCTCTCTAAGTCAAACTTACACACAAAAGTGGTGGCTGAGTGATGTGAAATTACAGCTATTACATATAACACTGGTGCCATGGTCAAATCACTACCTGGTGGCTCTGGATATTCTGGGGGTGACGTCTCACCATAGGGAGACAGGGCCTGTTAAAATGGCTTGCTCCTGGTGATTGATGGAGCCTGAGGTGTCTATTCAAAGGTCTCTATTCTTCTTCACTCATCTTTCCTTATAGTCCAGCTCTCACTACCATACATTACCGCTACCGCACAGGAGGTCCTCCCTGCCCCTCCCTGGAGCCTCGCCATCACCCGGGGAGGCAAAACAAGTGCCACCGCTGCTGCCACTGCCTTCTGAGCTCCACCTGCTCGGGAGGCAGAAAAGCCGCCACCGCACGGGAGGACCTCCCCGCCCCTCCTTGGAGCCTCGCCATCGCCCAGGGAGGCAAAACAGGTGCCACCACTGCCGCCACTGCCTTCTGAGCTCCACTTGCACGCCGCCGCAACCGCCGCCGCAACCGCCGCCACCACCGCCGCCGCCACGGGTAGTATCATCTGCATATCTCAGATTGTTGATGTTTCTCCCAGCTATTTTAATTCCAACTTGTGATTCCTCCATCTCTGCATTGCGCATTATGTGCTCTGTATATAAGTTAAATAAGCAGGGTGACAAAATGCAGCCTTGTCTTACTCCTTTTCCTATTCCAAACCACTCCGTCATTCCATATCCTGTCCTAACTGTTGTTTCTTGACTCATGTACAGATTTCTCATGAGACATATAAGGTGTTCTGGTATTCCCATCTCTTTAATTACTTGTCACATTTTATTGTGGTCCACACAGTCAAAGGCCTTGGTGTAGTCAATGAAACAGAAGTACCTGTAGACTTGTTTCTGGTATTCCTTTGTTTTCTCCATGATCTAACGTATGTTAGCAATTTGGTCTCTAGTTCCACTACTTCTTCAGAACCCAGCCTGTACTTCTGGTAGTTCCCTAGCCATGTGCTGCTGAAGCCTATCATGTATTATCTTGAGCACGATCTTGCTAATCATAACTGGTGTAGGTGTGAGTGATCCTGTCACTATGCACCTTCTTTCATTAACAGCAATGTCAACTTGCTTCACATGTGTGGATGTGCTCCATACTGGAGCAGCAAACTCTACTGCAAAAATGCTCAGGGCTAAAGCTGAAGTACACAACATGGATGGTTGATCTAGGATCCCCTTGTACCAGTTCAATGTGTATCTTGCTTAGGAGTGACCCATCCACCTGTCTTACCTGTTGGAGCCATATTTGACAAGGCCAATAAAGAAGCCATTCCCAGTGGAACATCCCATTATTTCCCTCTTTAATGCCCTTTTTTCACCAGGCAAAAATATTTTTAGTCAGACAGACTTTTGGCCTTTTAAGCTGATGAAAAAGAATGGTTTTCACTATTTCTTTTATACTTGGGTGATGTTTAATTCACCTGCTGTGCTATTTGCTTTGCTTTACCGTTGCGATCATCCCTTTGAGTTCTACATTGTCTTTTTCATTGGCATCAGCCACTTGGCACCACAAAGGAGGGATAGATATTAAGCAAATGAATGAGAAAATTCTGATGTGCCTTGCTCCAGGGCTGTAAACAGGAATCGGCTGTTGAGGTACGGAAGGGGAAAAGTTTGCAAATGTCCCTGAATGCTGTTTATGAGAAGAAGAAATGAACTGGAGCTGAGGCTGGAGTGGAACCTAATACATGGAGCTGAATTGCATGGTAAATAGGGTTAATAACATCCCCAACACCCTGACTTTAAGGACAAAACCTCAGATCAGGGGGTTGGGTCTTATGATGTCCTAGAGGTGAGGCAGAGGATGGTTGGAAGAGGGAACAGAAATGTTTTGAGGCCAGCAATTCTGGAAATGGAAGCAAGGTGTGTTGTGTTCTAACAGTGTAACCTTCCACATGTGATATCAATGTATCTGAACCAATGTAACCTTGCCTATGAGTAACAATGTAACCTTCAGCTGTATCACATAAACCCTGTAATAGGACGCGAGCTAATGACCACCAGCTGGCAGCAGCGAGCGTCCAAGCTCTCTTGGTTCAAACCCATCAAAGACCGCAGCGCGGGAAGTTTCCCGCCGCTACCTACACCTGGACAAGAAGGGCGTGACCAGCCATGACGTCACGCGGACCAGTAGCCAACGGGCTACCGTGGAGCCACATTCAAATACGTTACTACCATATATATAGAGCTGTTCGTCCGCCATTACCTCATGTTCCCTCTGTCCACCATGCAATAAACCTGAGTTAACCCAGCCTTTGGCTGTGCCTTGTGTCTTGACTATCATATACTAAATTGGCGACGAAGGTGGGATGATGGATCCCCATGGAGCCAGGACACAGAGCGGGTTCAACATCACCAAACCGCAAGACTGGGAGCTTTTTGAGATGGACTTCCAGGCGGCACTGGTGGAACTCAAAGTCAAAGAAGACGACGAGGAAAGGAAGAGGGCCATCCTCACCCGCATGCTTGGGATGGAAACCAAGCGGACGCTGGTGGGCATTCTTGCACCGAAGAAGATGAGCGATTTCAAAGCCGGTGACATCATGAAACTGCTGCGTGAGCGTTTCCGACCCTCGAGGGCAATGTTTCCCGCACGGAGCGCGTTTTGGAGGCGAGTTCAAGCGCCGGACGAATCGGTAGAAGCCTTCGTAACGGCTATGAGGGTAGCCGCCGCCCCCTGCAAATGGGACCACTTCCTAGAGATGGCCCTCAGGGACGGAGTGCTGTGTGGCCTGAAGGACAAGGAAGTACAGCGCAGCCTGATGAACAAGGAGCCACCACCCACACTGGAAGAGGTTGTAGAGGCCGCGGAAGCCGCGGAATCCACGAATGCTGGAGTAGATGAGATGCACAAGTGGCGTGAGTGGCGTCCGAGGGCCGGCAAAGCGGAAAACTCGTCGCACGGGAAGTCCGGTCAGTCGGTGCATGCAACCCGACCGACCTCGAAGTCGTCTTCAGAAAGCAGCGATGGCGAGGAGGTCCAGAAGGTCCGGAGAGGCGGGCGCCGCTGCGATGGTTGCGGAGCGGCCCATGAGCGCGTGAGGTGCCCATTCAGAAAAGCCGAGTGTTTCAACTGTGGACGTCGGGGGCACATCGCCAAGGCGTGCAGGAAATGGAAAGAGGGCCGGAGGCAGTCGCAAGACCGTTCAGCCAGACCGGACCGTCCAGCGAGGTCCAAAGATGGCGCCCGGGCCACGAGGAAGCAGGACGGCGTGGGCCGCATCTCGGACGACAGCGAGGGCGACGCTCCTGTGCTCAGCGTATCTGCGGGACAGGCCCATTACTTCGTTGAGGTACTAGTACAAGGGACCCCTATTAGGATGGAAATTGACTCGGGGTCCTCCTATTCTATAATTCCCCAGAGGGAGTTCTTGAGAATCGACCCCCACATGCGGCCCAAGCTCAAAGCGTTGAGGGCCACACTGCGGGACGTACAGGGGAACAGCATTCCAGTGTTGGGGGTCGGGACATTCCGGGTTCGGTTTAAGAGACATTCTGCGGAACTTCCCCTAGTGGTGCTCAAAGGGGGAAGTTGTAGCCTTCTCGGAACACAGTGGTTTCAGCCCTTAGGTCTGTTCATAGGGGGGGTGCATGCCGTAGGCGAGGACCCAATACAAGCGGTGTGTGACGCACACCCCGCTGTTTTTAAAAGTGGACTGGGAAAGTTCAAGGGACCCCCTGTAGCCTTCGACTTAGACCCGGAGGTCCGCCCGATAAGACTTAAACCGTGCAGGGTACCTTCGCGCTAAAGGACAAAATAGAGGCGGAACTGGACAAACTGGTGGGTCAAGGAATTCTTGTTCCTGTGGATTCCGCGGAGTGGGAGACTCCAATTGTAACAGCACTGAAGGCTAACGGGGAGGTGCGCATTTGCGCTGATTATAAGTGTACCATTAATAAGACAATCCGCCCTAATGCATACCCGGTGCCAGTGGTCAGCCACCTTCTGGCCAGGCTGAATGGGGGAAAGTGTTTCGCTAAACTCGATTTAGCACAGGCCTACCAGCAACTCCCGGTAACCCCCGCCACAGCGGCGGCACAAACAATAGTCACACATAAGGGGGCGTTCCAGGTGTCGAGGTTACAGTTCGGCGTGAACTCGGCACCTGGCATTTTTCAGTCGCTAGTGGAACGCCTCCTGAAGGGGCTGGAGGGGGTGTTGCCATATTTTGATGACGTGTTGATAACGGGGGGGAGTAAGGCCGAGCTGGCTCACAGATTGGATAAGGTCCTGACCGCGTTCGAGAAAGCGGGGCTGCGACTGAGAAAAGACAAATGTGTATTTTTCGAAACAGAGGTTGAGTTTTTAGGGTTCCGTGTCACGCCCGAGGGAATTAGGCCGTCCAAATCTAAGGTAGCCGCCATTAAGAAAGCCCCTCGCCCCACTTCCAAAACCGAGCTACAGTCGTTCCTGGGGCTTCTCAATTTCTATCATACCTTCCTTCCACGGAAGGCGTCTGTTGCCGAGCCGCTCCATCGGTTACTTAAAAAAGAGGAAAAATGGCTGTGGGGTGACGAGCAAGAAAGAGCGTTCACAGAGTTAAAGCAACTCCTCACATCCGAGGCAATCCTGACTCATTTCGACCCCAAACGGCCCATAGTTTTAGTCTGCGATGCATCCCCGGTGGGGGTGGGGGCGGTGCTTTGCCACGTGTTAAACGACGGAAGGGAGGCCCCGATAGCGTTTTATTCAAGGTCCCTGTCCCAAGCAGAGCGGAATTACGCACAGACCGATAGGGAGGCACTAGCGATAGTAGCGGGAACCAAGAAATTTCACGATTTTCTGTATGGTCGGCCGTTCAAGATCGTTACTGATCACAAGCCCCTGTTAGGAATATTCACTGCAAATAAGCCCACGCCACAGATCCTGTCCCCGAGGATGCTGCGGTGGGCTATTTTTCTTAACGCATATCAACATGAGTTAGAATACCGGCCAGGGAAGGAAATCAGCCATGCAGACGCGCTCTCACGGTCGCCGTTACCCTTGTCGGACGACCAGAAGGCAGGGGTAAGAAGAGACCGCCAGGTATTGCTAATAGAGGCCTTGGAGTCACCCCCGATAGTACCGGCCGACATTGCCAGGGCGACCGGAAAGGATAGAACACTAGAGAAAGTATGCTCGTGGGTGCAGAAGGGGTGGCCGGCGTCATCCCCAGGCACGGAATTCGACCCATTTTTCCGAAAGCGAGTAGAGTTGTCTTTAGAGAGGGGGTGCCTTTTGTGGGGCCAACGGGTGGTGGTTCCTACGTCTCTGCGGCCGAAGGTGCTAAAGCTGTTGCACGTCAGCCACCCGGGAATCGTCCGTTCCAAGGCGTTGGCCCGGAGTTACTTCTGGTGGCCCCAGCTGGACGCCGACATAGAGCATATGGTTGGCACTTGTGAGGCATGTCAGTGCTCCCGACCGGAGGTGGCCCGCCTCCCGCATAGGGAATGGGACGCAGCAAGGGGACCGTGGTCCAGGGTGCACGTAGATTTTGCTGGCCCGTTCCGAGGAACCATGTTTCTCCTGGTGGTGGATGCATACTCAAAGTGGCTGGAGGTCATTCCGGTAAAGAGCACATCCTCCGCCACTACCATTCGCCAGCTAAGGTGGATCTTTTCCACGTTCGGTTTACCCGACACTTTGGTCAGCGATAACGCCAGTTGCTTCACGTCCGCTGAGTTCGCAGCATTCATGGAGGCAAATGCAATTCGGCATGTCACATCCGCGCCGTTTCACCCGGCCACGAATGGCCAAGTGGAACGGTTGGTGCGCACCACAAAAGATGCGCTGCGGCGCATGGGCTCGGGAGATCTAAATCACCAAGTTTGTCAATTTCTATTAGCGTACAGAGTGACCCCCTTAGCGTCTGGATACTCGCCGGCGGAGCTGCTGATGCGGAGGAAACTGACCACGCTTTTGTCCAGGTTAGACCCGTCGAGGGTCGAGGACAAAGGGAAGAACATAGGTTTAGCGGTCTCGAAAGGTTTCGGCGTAGGCGATCCTGTACACTGCAGGAACTATGCCAACGCAGGCCCAGCCTGGGTACCAGGGACGATAATAGAACAGACGGGGCCAGTGTCATATCGGGTGGAAACTAGCACCGGTCTCCTCTGGAGGAGGCACGCTGACCAACTGCGGCACCGAGTGAGTGAGGGGCCGGTCAGTGAGGCTCAGCGACAGGATTCAGTGATAGGGTTCTCCCCCACCCGTTTAGCCCAAGGGGGAGACAGAGAGGGACACCAGTCCGAAGCCAGGAGGGAAGGCAGTGATCCCGACTCATATCCTTTTGATACCCCAGTCCTATCCGAGCCCGGGGGGAGGGAAAAGGAGTGTGCGGCCGCCGCTGCCGCTTCCCCCGAATCCGATTCTCCCCCCGAATCCGGTTTTGTTTTTGATTTTGCTAGCCGGGGGGGTTTTTTGGAGTGTTCCCCCACCCGTCCAAGCGAGAAGAGGGGTTTTTCGTTAGCCCCTAGTGCCCCCGGTTCGTCCCAAACAAAGCACACACCTTCCAACAAAGCCGCAGAACCGCGGCAAACCACTAACAAGTCATCCTCTCCCGTTACAGGGCAGGCAGCCAGGGAGCAAGGAGGAGGGAGCGAAGCCAGGGCAGGGCAGCCCGCGCCGAGACCCCAGCGTGTTCGAAATAAGCCACCTTGGCTGAGAGACTTCGTCTCATACTAGGGGGGAGGAGTGTTGTGTTCTAACAGTGTAACCTTCCACATGTGATATCAATGTATCTGAACCAATGTAACCTTGCCTATGAGTAACAATGTAACCTTCAGCTGTATCACATAAACCCTGTAATAGGACGCGAGCTAATGACCACCAGCTGGCAGCAGCGAGCGTCCAAGCTCTCTTGGTTCAAACCCATCAAAGACCGCAGCGCGGGAAGTTTCCCGCCGCTACCTACACCTGGACAAGAAGGGCGTGACCAGCCATGACGTCACGCGGACCAGTAGCCAACGGGCTACCGTGGAGCCACATTCAAATACGTTACTACCATATATATAGAGCTGTTCGTCCGCCATTACCTCATGTTCCCTCTGTCCACCATGCAATAAACCTGAGTTAACCCAGCCTTTGGCTGTGCCTTGTGTCTTGACTATCATATACTAAAAGGTGTTATGGTCTTTGTCTTGATCCTTAGCTGTAGCATCAGATCTCTCCCCACTCATCTCCTTCTTCCCAGGACATTGTAATTCCCCCAACAGGCACAACTCACATGAACATACACTACTGCACTGAGTCTGTGGGCCCCACGGCCAGCTGGGAATGGGTGGGGATGGTGCCAGACTTCAGAGCTATAAATCACGGAAAGTGGAAGCTTTCTCCTTTGGCGCTGCGCAAAAGCTCTCATGGAACAGTGGTTACACTGCTGTACTGCAGCCAAAACTGTGCTCATGGTCTCAGTTGGATCCTGATGGGGATCAAGGTTGACTCAGCCTTCCATCTTTCTGATGTCAGTAAAATGAGTACCCAGAATGTTGTGGGCAAAATGCTAATTACGTTGTGAACCACAGAGAGAGCACATTAAGCACTATAGGGTGGTAAAGGTAAAAGTCGCCTTTGCTCGAAAGCCAGTCAGATGCTTATTTTGCACCTGATCTTATGCACAGTTTTTCATTTGATATTGGGTCAACCCATAGTATGTGTAAGGTAAAGGCTGCCCTTGCTCATAAGCCAGTCTTATCCTTCTCTAGGGTTCAGTGCTCATCTCTGTTTATAGACAAAGAGCCAGCACTGTCTGCATCTGCAGACATTTCCATGGACATGTGGCAGGCAAGTCTCAACACCGAATTGCACGGAATGCTGTTTACCTTCCCACCTAAGTGGTACCTATTTATCTACTTGCAATGTAATGCTTTCAAACTGCTAGGTTGGCAGGAGCTGGGACAGAGACAGGTGCTCACTCCATCATGCCGTACTTGGGAATCAAACTCTGACCTTCCAATCTTTGGGTTCAGCGTCTTAACCATTTGAACCACTGCAGTCCCCTATAGGGTGGCATAGAAGTGTAATTGCTAATTTCTATTAAATTGAGACTTGTCTGCTTGCCAGCCAAACCAAAGACATGTCGTGACTCAGTGTGACTTCAGATGATCTTCAAGGCTTCACAACCAATGGAGAGCGAAGTCATAGCAACCAACAGCATCTGATTTGCTGGTGCTTTTAATATGAACATTACTGCTGCTGCTGCTTTTAATTTCAATATTCATGTTGATCCTTCTTTATGGGAAATCCTCGTGTGGTCCAGCGGCTGAAGCATGTAGATTTTTTAGCCATGATAAATCACATTGTTTGGGGTGCCCCACAAAGGGGTTAGTCTACATTGCACACCTAAAGGCTTTGATCTTCCAAGCTAAAATTGGACAGCACTTAACTGGATTTGAACTAATCACAGCAGGTGCCAATATTGGAGACATTTGAGGGCACGGCTGTTCAATGGCTAAATGATTTAGATATCTGGCCTCAGGCTTAGTCCCTTTAGAACTGCTCATACATAATCTATTTCACTAATTACCTAAGATTCGTACTGTGTGTTTAAAATGATGTTGTATTCTGCTATACTATATGAAATAGACAAATAACAAATTGGTTCAGCCCATGGACAACTACATAAAAAAACATTAAAACTCAAAGCCAGGGGTTTTCAACACTTTCAAGCTAGGGGCTGGGTCACGCTCTCTCAGTCAGCTTTAAGGGCCAAACATCCATTTTGCCCTGCCTGCAGGATGGGGTGGCCATTTTGCCCCAGCAGTTTCAAAAGGGTGACCATTTTATTTTTTCAGTGCCCTTGGAAGGGTGGCGGTTATAATCGAGACAGTATGTTTCTTGAAGAAATCATAGCTGGTCAGAATATCCAATAGTAGGTTAGATTAGAGCAACTTTCAAATCTTGTTTTCACTAGTTCTTATTCTCTTGCTTAAATGTAGAACAGAAGAGGAATCAAAGTAAACACTCCCCCTTATCTAGAAGGCTCCTAACTATGTGTCCGTTCTCACATAAGTTGCAAGTTTAGTTTGGTGTCTTATGCGGAAGACAAAGAAGGAGCCGCAGTGAGGGCTAAAACACAGATTTATTGCATGATGGTCAGGATGAACATGTGGTAATGGCGGAGGTACAGCTCATTTTATACTGCAGTAATACATTTGAAAAGGGTTGCACGGTAGCTCATTGGCTGCTACCTGCGTGACGTCATTCTGAGTCACGCCCATCTTCTCCAGGTGATCCTTGCGTGGGAAGGTTCCCGCGGCTGCCGGTGATTGGGGGAATTTGAACCATGTGAGCTGAACGCTCGCAGCTGCCCTCTATGGGCAGCTGGCTCACGTTCCTTTAACAGCTGAGTTACATTGTAATCATTGTCAGGTTACATTCATACATTCTTAAAGTAATACTGTTACATACACAACATTTAGTCAATGGGTCATGCAAGGAGGATCCTGCCATAGCAGAGGAGGAGAGGTATTTAAGCAATTTCCTTTGCAATCACCAATTAGGAAATGTCTGATTCTTGCAATCTGTTATGTTCAGCCTTATAAGCACTAGTCTAGACAACGATGAAAAAAACAGCAAGAAGTCTTTATTCAACAATCTTTTAGAGATGAGCTTACGAGGTGCTCCGGACACAGAGATGGCTATTCAATCCCAGTGGAATCAGTCCCTCCAGAATCTTGCCATGCAGGAGGCAAAGGCTAACTACCATAAAAGCGTAGCATAATGGAGGAGACCCAGGCTTAGCACGTTGCTGGCTTCCTGTATGGATTGGGAAGTGTAGATCCGGCCCGGCCCGGGTCTAGTTCCTCAGGGCTTAAGGCTTAAAGCAAGAGCAAAGCCACTTGCTCATATACACTCACTGCAGCAGGTGCAGAGAGAGATACATTTACCCTGGCTTCTCAGGAAGCAGGAGCACCGACAACCAATCAGGCATCGAGTATAATGAAACCAGGCCTAGCCTTATATGGGAAAAGCTTAACAGGAACATGACGTCCATGACACAGCAATAATTATCCCTCTGATAATAGTTTGAAATAATAACTAATAAACCTTAATACACAACATTCCTCCCCCTAAGTAAAAACAAAAGTAAAGGATCAATCTTCTTCGTGTTGGTTGCTCAGGGCTGAAGGCGCTCGCAACTAACTCAGGTATATGAAAACGGAGGGAGGTGACAAACCCTGACTCTGCATTTGAAGCCTGGGAGAGAAAGAGGACCAGCTCTTGGAACATTCTTCCCCTAACCAATTTTTGGCAATCTGCCTGGGAAACCCCGGGCTGCACCCGACCTTCAAGTCTACTCCAAGTAGTGCCATCACCCCCCTTAAGTATTCTGTACTTATTCCCAAATTAAACTAAGATATTGAATCCCCAACTGATGAACAAACTAACTCAGAACCTTAAGGGTCACGAGGCCGCTCCACACCCTCCAAGCTTGTGTTCCGTGACCCATATATTTTACTGGTGCTCCGCAGCACCAACAAGGAACCTTGCATCCGTGGGGGTCTTGTATGTGTGCAGCCCAAGGCAAACCAGACTGTCGAGTGGCGTAGCTCTTGTCCTTTGCAAGCTAAGTTGGAAGCTGTTGACCCCAAGTGTGGTGCATGCAATGAACCCTCTTGCTCCAAGCCCCTGGCCTGTTCCTCCCCGAGTAACCCTGGACCTTTAGCTTTGGACCAGAGCTGACTAACCACCACAGCTGAGGCTTCTTTAGAGAGAACTGCTCCTGAATTTACCACCTGAGCCGCCTGCAAAGAAGGGCTTGATGCACGCTCTCCAAAATAGCCTGAGGAAAGCTCCCTTTGTCTCAGCATTCAGAGATCCTGCATTCCTTGCCCTTTCCTCCCAACCCTGGGGACTGAGAGTGCTCCCGCAACCCCTTTTCCTCCTTGGGAAGCGAGCCCACACCCAGGTGCTTTCTCATACCAGTCTATGTTCGGGGGTGATTGTGACACCTGCATACCCCTCCAACCCTGGGGGATGGTGAGCCCTTACCTGCCACTGGGGAAACTGGAAACCTTCCAGAATCATGTGTGCCCACAGTACCATGTTGTAGCCCCCAATCTCAATGGTTTGTTCAATCCCCGACCACCAGAAATAGTTTTGTAGGACTGTTTGTGAGTGGAAAAAATCCTGGGACCCGCTTAAAATGTTCTGTAGCAGTTTGGCCCACTACCCACATGGAACAACTGTTTTGCAAAGCCTGTACAAGCACCCTCCCAACACCAAGAGTTTTTCACGGTCCCGGTAATACACACTTTCCTCCACATTGTATGGAGGTGGAGGCCAGCCAATGTCCACCCACACAATAACATCAGACAGCAAGGGGTCAGTCTTAGAAGCTGCGGAAAGGTTCAGGGACAGTTTGAATGAAGTGATAGTCAAATCATCCCAAGAGACAGGATTTTCATAGTTCAACACATCCAGGGGCAAACGTTCTTGCAACTCGAACAGTTCAGGAGAATCAGTCTTTTGGGCAAAGTCACTGTCTTTGTGTGCAACATGTGCATGTTGGGAAAACAATGCACTTAACTCTTCCGTGGAGGAATCACTTCCAGGGGGCCCTTGGGACAAACCCTCCCCGGGTAGCAACAACGCTTGGGGCTCATCCTCAATACAAAGAACTGGTCCCCCCCAATTGGATTCCCGTAAAGCAAATGCATAGGGCTCCGAACTACTGGGAACCCATAATGTTAATCTTACCCGCTTTTGTAACAACGAGGGGAAGACTCACGTAGACACAGTTATAATGGACTTCAAAGTTTCCTATTCCCTGTACTGGAATACTTCAACCCTGCAAGTCCACTATCTTGCCCGGAAGGCCCTTGAGCTTGGGCCTGAGGTCAGGCGGAATGCGGCAATACTCATCTTCGGTCACGATGAAGAGAAAGGAACTGGAGTCCATCAAAAGATGGAAAGGTACCCCTTCAATGCAGAGGTCCACGCTAAACCCGTCCTTCAGGTCTCGCCCCTCGTCATCAGCCCCGTAGCTTGAGAAGACCTTGGCTATGCAGAACTGGAGTTTCGGCAAACTTTTGACACGTTGCCTACAGACCTTGGATATGTGGCTGGTCTTCCCACAATGGTGGCACTGCATGCTCTTGAAGGGATACTCAGTGTGGAGATGGCATCTCCTGCAACCATGGCACGGTGCAACCAACCCAGGCATTGGCAATGGTGCCTGTGTTCCCTGCAGTGAGCTGTCGAGGCCTTTGTGGTCATGGCTGGTGGCTTCCGAAAAACGGTTGTGGTCGTAACTGTACCCAGCGATTCTTTATCTTCGAGATAAACTTGTTCGAGCACATCGGGCAGCAGAGATTTTGAGACAACATCGAGAATCTCTAGCCCACAGTGGGCCAAGAACGTTGCCTTCCACAACACTGGATCAAGTTTTTTTTTTTACTGTGAAGTAGCTCTCAAGCTGGACTTTGTAGTATGGCCACAGACGAGGCTTGCTTGTGTCGAACGGTCATAGCCACAGGGGGATTTGGTCAGCCATCTCGCCGTTCTTCAATCTCATCCTCGTCGCCAATGTTATGTCTGGCCCTTATAAGCACTAGCCCAGACAACGATGAACAAAACAGCAACAAGTCTTTATTCAACTGTCTTTTAGAGATGAGCTTACAAGGTGCTCCGGACACAGAGATGGCTACACAATCCCAGTGGAATCAGTCACTCCGGAATCTTGCCATGTAGGAGGCAAATGCTAGCTACCATAGAAGCGTAGCATAATGGAGGAGACCCAGGCTTAGAACGTTGCTGGCTTCCTGTATGGATTGGGAAGTGTAGATCTGGTCCTGCCCTGGTCTAGCTCCTCAGGGCTTAAGACTTAAAGCAAGCAATAATTAACCTTTTGATAACAATTTGAAATAATACCTAATAAACCTTAATACACAACACAATCCTACTAGCTTTCTCATCCTACTCCAATTCCATATCAGCTTCTGAGACTTCCCATTTGTTTCCTGCATTGAAATGAGACGTGTGGTATGCCTGCATGCCTAGATTGGACATTACTCTTCCTGATACATTCGCTCGCTAACGCACATGGCTTGAGAACCAACACGGGCGTTGATGGAAGAGAAATTGGGTGCGGATTAGATTAATTGGCATGAATGATATTGCCCTGGCTGGAGGCTCTGAGAACAGCAGGGCAAGAGTTAACAGTCGCTGCCTCCAGGGCTGAGCTCACTCTTCCACTTCTGATCCAAGATAAGCATGCTGAGACAGTGACTAAGGAAGTTAGCCCCGAGGACAGTTTATTGGGCCCCCAAGATAAGGCGATGTTGTGTATGTACAATGCTGCTTCATATGAATGTACAATGTTGCTTTAAGAAATGTATGAATGTAACCCAGCCACAATCACAATGTAACCCAGCTGTTAAAGGAACGCGCGCAAGCTGCCTATAGAGGGCAGCTGCGAGTGTTCAACTCACATGGTCATCATTCCTCAAATCACCTGCAGCCGCGGGAACTTCCCGTAGCAACCAACTACTACTGATCCACCACCGAAGATGGGCGTGACCCGGATGACGTCACGCCGGTAGCGGCCAATGAGCTACCATGCAGCCAAGTTCAAATGTGTTGTACCACTGTATATAATGTGAGATACCTCCGCCATTACTACATGTTCGTTCTGATCATCAACCAATAAACCTGTGTTAGTCCATACTGCGACTCCTTCTATGTCTCCTGGAACAGACACAAAATTGGCGACGAGGATGGGATCGATGGCGAATCCCAAGGTCAAGGCGTACCAGTTCGATGTGAGCGAGCCCGAACAATGGGAGCTCTACGAGTGCCAGTTTCGGCACGCGATGGAAGCCGCGGGCGTCGACGACGATGCGAAGATGTGCTCCCACTTCCTGGCCCAAGTGGGGCCGGCCACGCTGCGGATCCTGATGACCCTGGTGGCCCCCCGGAAGGTAGACGAGGTCCCCATCGACCGTATCCTGGAGAGACTGGGTGAGCATTTCCAGCCGCCCGTCTCGATCTTCCCAGCACGGGTCGCGTTCCACAGGCGAGACCAGTGACCGGGCGAATCTGTGTCCGCCTACGCGGCGGCCCTCAGGCTTGCAGCGGTCCACTGCCAGTGGGATGACCTGGACCAGGCCCTCCATGACCGCATGTTGTGTGGTCTGAGGGACGAGGAGCTGCAGAGGAGGCTGATGACCCGCGACCAACGCCTCACGTTCAACGAGGTGCTGCGGGAGGCCCAAGCAGCCGAGGAGGCCAGGAGCGGGGTGAGGCTGTTCAAGTCCCGAGGGGCCGCGTCCAAGCAGGCCAAGTCACCAGTACAGGCGGCCCAGCGGACACCAGCGAAGACGGCCTGGCGGGCCCCCAAGCCGCCCGCCGGCACACCAACGTCATCCGAGGAGTCGTCCACAACAGCGGACCCCTACTCCAGCGAGGACGACGACATCCAGAGGATCAAGAAGCGTGGTGAGAGGCGGCAGTCCCGAGAACGGCAGGACCACCGTTGCGACGGTTGTGGGGCGTCCCACGACCGCACAAGGTGCCCATTTCGAAAGGCCGAGTGTCACAACTGCGGCCGAAAGGGAGTATGAAGGCGCGGGCGAGTCGAGGACAAGAGGAGTTCCAGCCATCCCCAGACACACCAGCGGAAGGCGACCGGCACCAGGAAGGTCGCAGCCAGCTACGATGAGGAAGGCGTGAACCGCGTGGGCCTGGAGCACCGGCGGTTTTTCGTAGAGGTACTGTTGCAAGGGGTCCCAGTGAGGATGGAGATAGACTCGGGGTCATCTTATTCCATCCTGTCCCAAAAAGAGTTCATGCGCATTCCCCCAGACAAGCGGCCCAAACTGCGGGCCATGAGGTCACACCTTCGGGACGTGCAGGGAAACGGGATCCCAGTGTTGGGGGTGGGGAACTTCAAGGTGAAGTTCAAGGGCTACTCTGAGAAACTGCCCTTAGTGGTCCTCAAAGCGGGGAGGTGCTGCCTTTTGGGAACGCAGTGGTTTGCTCCCCTGGGAATCGAACTGTCCGGCATTAACGCCATCGAGACTGACCCAATGCGGGACGTGTGCAACGCACACCCAGACGTTTTCAAGAAGGGGCTCGGGAAATACAAGGGCCCCCCGGTTTCCTTCGAGCTGGACCCAGAAATCTGGCCCATCCGCCTCAAACCAAGGAGGGTGCCCTTCGCCCTAAAGGACAAGATCGAGGCGGAACTGGACAAATTGGTGGGGCAGGGGATTTTGGTTCCAGTTGACTCGGCGGAGTGGGAAACGCCGATTGTTACAGCCCTTAAGTCGAACGGGGAAGGCAGGATTTGTGCAGACTATAAATGTACCATTAACAAGGCCATTCGGCCAAACGCATATCCAGTGCCTGTGGTCAGCCACTTGCTGGCCACGTTACATGGGGGGAAGTGTTTCGCCAAGTTAGATCTGGCTCAGGCGTATCAGCAGCTCTCTGTAACCCCGGCTGCTGCCGCCGCGCAAACGATAGTGATGCACAAGGGGGCGTTCAAGGTAACGCGCCTTCAGTTTGGCGTGAATTCGGCCCCCGGAATTTTCCAATTCCTCGTGGAACGCCTTTTAAAGGGGCTTCCAGGCGTCCTCCCATACTTTGACGACGTGTTGATAATGGCGGGGAGCGAATTAGAGTTGGCAAAGAGGCTAGATGGGGTCCTTTCAGTGTTCGAGAGGGCAGGCCTTCGACTGAGGAGGGACAAATGCGTATTCTTTGCGAGGGAGGTTGAGTTTCTAGGCTTTAAGGTAACCCCGGACGGGATCAAACCCTCTGAGTCAAAGGTTGCAGCCGTGAAGAACGCCCCTCGCCCCACCGCAAAACCGGAGCTACAGTCATTTCTAGGGCTCCTAAATTTTTATCATACCTTCCTGCCTCGGAAGGCATCGGTCGCGGAGCCACTGCACGCACTGCTCAAAAAGGACGCGGCTTGGCGGTGGGGGGACAGGCAGGAGAGAGCATTCAAGGAGCTTAAGTCACTCCTGTCTTCGGACGCTGTCCTGACCCATTTCGACCTGAAAAAACCAGTGGTTTTAGTCTGTGATGCGTCCCCAGTGGGGGTGGGGGCGGTCCTGTGCCACGTGTTGGAAAGCGGGAGGGAAGCCCCAGTAGCGTACTACTCCAGGTCCCTCTCAAAGGCCGAGCGCAATTACGCGCAAACCGATAGGGAGGCCCTAGCCATCATCGCCAGAACGAAAAAGTTCCATGACTTTTTATACGGCTGCGAGTTTACGGTAGTGACCGATCACAAACCACTTTTGGGGATCTTCACTACCGGCAAACCCACACCGCAAATACTATCCCCCAGGATGCTGCGTTGGGCCATCTTCCTCAACGCCTACCAGTATGAGCTGGTCTATCGCCCAGGGAAGGAGATCTCCCATGCGGACGCACTGTCCCGGTCTCCCCTCCCAAGTGTAGGGGACCCCACATGCGAGGTAGAGCAGGATCACCAAGTCCTACTGATTGAGTCTCTCGACTCACCCCCCATTGTCCCGGCCGACCTCGCCAAAGCCACGGCGGCCGACAAGATGCTGGCCCAAGTTAGTTCCTGGGTTAGGAAGGGTTGACCCACGACTCCCCCCGATGAAGAGTTCAGACCATTTCTTAGGCGCAGAGTAGAGCTGTCGCTGGAAAGGGGCTGCTTACTCTGGGGCCAGCGAGTAGTTATCCCAGAGAAACTGAGGGCCAAGGTACTGAGACTATTGCACACCAGTCATCCCGGGATCGTGCGCTCCAAGGCTCTGGCCAGGAGTTTCTTTTGGTGGCCCCAGATAGACGGGGACATAGAGCGTTTAGTGGGCACGTGCGAGAGCTGCCAGGGCTCTCGGCCCGAGGAGTCCCGGTTGCCCCATAGGGAATGGGATACGGCCCGCGGGCCATGGTCCCGGATCCATGTCGACTTCGCTGGCCCTTTTCGTGGGTCCATGTTTCTATTGGTAGTCGACTCCTATTCCAAGTGGTTGGAGGTAATCCCTATGAACAGCACCTCCTCCGTCGCAACCATCAAGCAGTTGCACAAGCTTTTTGCCTGTTTCGGCCTGCCAGACGTCCTTGTTAGTGATAACGCTAGTACCTTCACGTCTGCAGAGTTCAAGACGTTTATTGAGCAGAACGCCATCAGGCACATCACCGCTGCCCCGTTTCACCCCGCCACAAACAGTCAGGTAGAGTGCCAAGTGCGCACTATGAAAGACGCACTGCGGCGCATGGGTCCCGGTGAGTTGAACCTGCATTTGTGCCAGTTCCTCATCTGCTACAGGACAACCCCCTTAGCTTCAGGATTTTCCCCAGCCGAACTCCTCATGAGGAGGCGTCCGGTAACACTTTTTGACCGGATGGATCCGTCCAGGGTGGAGGATGAAGGGAGAAACATAAATATAGGGGGAGGGAGCTCCAAAAGTTTTTCTGCAGGGGACCCGGTTCACTGCAGGAACTACGCGGCGTCAGGGCCGGCGTGGGTCCCAGGGACAGTCATCGAGCAGACGGGACCAGTGTCCTACAGGGTTGAGACTAGCTCGGGTCTACTATGGAGGAGGCATGCCGACCAACTCAGAAGGCGGGTCACTAGTGAAGGGGATTCAGCGTTAGGGTCCTCCCCCACCCGCATTACCCAAGGGGGAGACACGGCGGAAACCGGGGATACAAAGGCATATCCTCGGTTCTCAGCCACAGAGGAGGATACTTTGAAAGAGAGGGATCAGTTTGATGATTATGAGTTACGGTACCAGGGGGGTGTAGCGGAGTGGTCCCCCACCCGTCCTAGCGAGAAGAGGGGTTTCAGTTCAGCCCCTGGTACCTCCAGTCCCCCCAGTCCTTTCGTGTTAGAATATACCATAACTCCAGCTCCCCGGAGGCCAACACCCCCAAGGCAGGCATCGGGGGGGAGCCCACCCACCGCAGTCCCCAGAACTCCCAGGCAGGGAACGGGGGGTGGCGAGACCACGAGGGTCTCTTCGTCGGTCCCGAGATTCGTGCTGGGGGGGACCCCTAGCTCCTCAAGCGGTAGGCAGGAGTTCACTTCCCAACTGTTCATTCCATTCCCTTCCCCCAATGCAAGGTTACCACAGAGCCCACACCGAGCCACTAACGAGTCCCCCCTTTCCATTGCAGGACAGGACTCCGCAGAGCCAGGCTCCCCTGTATTAAGCCAAGCGGCCGCTCGCCCCATGCGCACGTGCGGCAAGCCACAATGGTTGAGGGACTTCGTCCCATCCTAGGGGGGAGGGATGTTGTGTATGTACAATGCTGCTTCATATGAATGTACAATGTTGCTTTAAGAAATGTATGAATGTAACCCAGCCACAATCACAATGTAACCCAGCTGTTAAAGGAACGCGAGCAAGCTGCCTATAGAGGGCTGCTGCGAGTGTTCAACTCACATGGTCATCATTCCTCAAATCACCTGCAGCCGCAGGAACTTCCCACAGCAACCAACTACTACTGATCCACCACCGAAGATGGGCGTGACCCGGATGACGTCACGCCGGTAGCGGCCAATGAGCTACCATGCAGCCAAGTTCAAATGTGTTGTACCACTGTATATAATGTGAGATACCTCCGCCATTACTACATGTTCGTTCTGATCATCAACCAATAAACCTGTGTTAGTCCATACTGCGACTCCTTCTATGTCTCCTGGAACAGACACTAAAGGCGAGGAACAATGAGTTTCGCCCATCCTGTTTATTAATTCTTCAGCAGAGGTCCAGGGTCACTCCCAAGAGCTGACACATGGAACTTGATCAGCAGAGTGCCACATTTGCCTTAGGCTTCTGAAAGAGAGTTACGTGTTCCTCTAGCATGGAACATGGTAATAAATATTCCACCTGACTGAGTTTGGGACTGAACTTCATCGCATATTCGTCTCATGTGCCTTTCCTTGCGGCCCGCCATTCCGGCCTCCATGGGCCATTCCAACAGGGGCAGGTCCATATTTTGGTTCACATTTTTCCAAATTGCACACACAGCCTACACAGTCTTCCCTGCATGCTCAATCTTGATAAATGTGGGCCAAGATCTGGCAGCTCAGTGTCACACGTTGCCGCAAGAGTAGTCCCATAGGGGATTCATTGATCATCACTATGGTTAAACCCTAACCCATTTCCAGGTTACAGTATTTGCACAGGCTATAGTTTCTATTTCATCCTGGTATACAAGGGTTAATTGGAACAAACAATTGAATATTGCTTGCCACCTTGAACCTAGTAACCTTCCCAGTTTAATATACTGTCATATCTTTTATCTACCAGTCATGATTCCAACCCCCTTAATGTCTTTGATGGCTGTCTTTCTTTGACAGCATCAGCTCAGCACCAAGTGGAAACCCCGTCTATTGCTCTGATTTCCTCTTTGATCAGTTTTAAATGATCTTAGGGTTCTGAAACATGGTAGCCACTTCTGTTTCTGGTATGTGCGTGCCAGATGTGTGTGCATGCGTGTGTGTGTTTCTTTCTTGCTGTTTCTCCAAGTGCACACTTCTCCTTTCGGCATCATTGGCGAAGAAGAAGAGCATTCCCCCCCCCCTCACTCTCTCTCTCTCACACACACACACACATCTTTGAGAAAAGTTTCCAGTGGGTTGAGTTTTCAGCCAATCCCAGCCTCTTCAAATTGTACAATTGCTCTGAAGATAAATAAAAGATTTGTCTGGGTCCCACTGGAGAGCACGGAAGCATGTTTCTGGCACTGCTTTGAGTCTTATCTGATTTGGATTTGTATATCTCATGGGGAATGGTGAAATATTACAACAGACGGCATCATATTTCCAAAGAATATGGTGGGCTTTATTAGCGCTGATTTTGCTCCCTGACTGATGGCTTTTTCCAGGTTTCACCTCTCCCTCCTTCTTATTAATCCATGCTACTGTATGTAAATGTTATTCTCCTCTCTCCATAAGGGAGGAAATGAGTGATTTGTAATAAATGCTTATGAATGCCTAAGGCTGCACTTAAACTTTAAAACATCTATTATTAAGTTGCAAAAAAGAAGAAGAATGGAAAGAAGAAACAAGCAAAGGGGGGAGGGGAGGAAAAAGGACAACCTCCACCCCATCCCAATGACCAAATGTGACCTCCAAAGAATGTAAAATGGCACTTTGCATGAAAACCATGGTTGTGCATGAGTGTGTGTCTGTATTTGCCCTCCTACCCTTACACAAACGTCCAGCTTGAATTGACAGCAGTTATATTTGAACATCACTCTGATTCTCAAAGTTATTTCTTTTATAACTTGCGTGACAATGTGCACACATGTGTGCATGTGTGACCCATGTATGTTTGCCAAAGAGAAATTGTGAGGTGCCCATTGTGTTCCTGGATACAATTCTGCCAATACCTTCTTAATCAGCAACGATTTGCCATCAAGAAATTATGGAGTTTTCCTTATTAATATGATAGTATAATGTCAACTGAATTCTGACTTATGGTGATCCTTTCTAGGGTTTTCTAGGTATAACACACACAGAAGTGGTTTCCCATTACCTTTTTTCTGGGGGAGCCCTGGGGACTGGGCAGCTTGCCCATAGTTACACAACCTGGCCTTTTCTCCCTAGACGCACCATGGGGAACCGAACACACAACCTCTGTCTCTGCAGCCAGTTCTGCCCATGAGCTATATAAAATATGTGAAAAAAGATACAAAGAAAACAGCTTTACATTAATAAATAATATCTATAATACTTAACAACTGACACTGTAGAGTACTACGGACTGTACTCAAGTCGATCTGATGTCACAATACATGCGGTTTCAAAGGCCAGAAGAAAGCATTATTGTTTATTTATTTTTAATGTTCACCAACTTAGTCCGTTACACAATTTTCAGGTGTGTTGACAGTTGGCAGTCGGAGGTGCTTGGCTCTCATAATTATTTTATTAGCTTGACTAGAAGCTCTCCAGATTTCCTGCACAGCCAAGAAGCATTTGTCCAGAAATAATTAAGACTGCCAGCCCTAAAGCAGCAAGAGGAGGGAAAACACTTCCGGCAAATAAGCGTTAAGAAATGCATCCGTTGTACGGGAGCCAAACATTTGCGTTTCTCCCAGTTCCCGGTTTTTGCAAATTGTTTGCAGTTATGCACGGAGCCATCAACAATTTGCAGAGTGTGTGTGTGTGGGGAGATAAACCTGTCCTGGAAATGCCTTCCAAACATCCAACGCATCCACCATGCCACATGCGGAATATGCAAGTTGTTGGTTTGGTGACCAAATGTAGACTTTTGCTGTATTCACATAAGCTACATAACCCCTTCCCACCTTTGTTGTGAAACTTTCCCTGTCTGCTTCTAGCTTTCACTTCCTTTCTTCTTTCCCTCATTCGAGTGTTAAAAGCTAACACAAGTCTGCATTCAATGAATCACTCCTGGTATTATCTTGGCAAACAACTGGGCAACAATACATGAATATGCTCCCTGAATGGCTGCATGCTAATAAATGCAAAAGAGGGGGGGAGGGAAGAGTAGTAAAAAGAGAGAATGAAGATAAGTATAGAAAGCTCTGAATGTTTGACAAAATGTCACAAAGATTTGTATTCGTAGGTACTACCACGGGCAGGACATAATGATTAGTGTGCTGTGAGGCTTTTTTCCAACAGCACTTCTAGCTCATTCTGATAACGCCGCAGCTCATAGCTTTGAATATTGTATATGTACTTTGAACATATCTGTGACGAGCCTTGCTGTCATTTGCTTGAAAAATGAGGCGCCGATGAATGACAAACCCCGTCTATCCCCCCCTTCAAAGAGGACGTTTCCAAACAATTATTATCATGCTAATAACATTTGTATCCTTTTGTGTATAATTAAGATCTGCCCGTCTGAGCATGAAATGGGGTTGAAATCTTGGAGAGAGAAAAAAAGAAAAGGTCTACAACCTATTTAGTAAATCAGTTCTCCTTTTGAATTTTCTCCTCATTCAGAATCGTGCTGAGCGCTGTGGTGATGCTAAAATCTGGTGTTTCAAGGCTTGCTAACCTTCAGGGAGAAATGGAAGAATTCCCCCCCCCCCGAAGTTAATCTATGTGTAATTACCCTTTTATTTTAAGAAAAGGTACTACACAACTTCGAAACTGATTTTTTCTTAGAATGATACGGTTTGCTTAGCTTTCATTCATTTACATTATATAAACATTTTTCAGTGATTTCTTTCAAATGAGATCACCATTAGATCTCATAAGGTGGAAAGAAGAGACTTTATGATTTTTGTTTCTGTTGTTTTGGTAGGAATGATCTATTCTGCTCTCATTCCAATTATTTGGAAAAAGAATAATTCTTACACATATCTAATTTGGAATTAACTCCAACTGTGACTCCTTCCTTCCTTTCTTCTCAAAGCATTGTCTTTCTATTCTTCTGAAAGGAAATGCCTGTGTCATTATTACCGGGAGGCAGTTATTCTCATTGCTTGAACATCAAATGCACTCCCGCAAGTGAATGGATGTGCCCATTTGCATGACATGATTTATAAGGTTATTGGGAAACTCCTCCATCTATCAATTACAGAAACGAACAAAGCTGTTTGTGAGCAAATCAAGCAATATCACCTTCCAACAAGGAAATATCAAAATCCAGAGAAAGGCGGGATGACTATGTGGAACAGGACAAATAACTGGTAGTATATTGAGCATTTGATTGAGAGAGTCTGGTTTCTACTGTTGATGATTAGTGTTTCAAAATGTAGAGCAGGTTTTAAAGAAAGGTTGAATGTAGGTTTTCTTTGCATTGATTTATCAACACATGTATATGCATATGTGTTGAAGCCTGTTTTCTCACCTGCAAAGAAATGAAAGCAAACTGTTCTCAGAATTCAAAGACTTCAAGCCTAGCTGCTAGAATAAGGAAGTCAGTTTCAAATCTAACTGTAAGGTTTGTCTTGCTCTTAGCTAAGAAGTCCTGGCAAAAAAAAATCAAGGTGTCACCACAACCTGTTTTTAAAAACACTTTTTAATTATAAAAACAAATAAAATGCATATTTTAAAAAAACTCATTAACAAAAAAACCCCACAAAACCACCCCTATAACATACACATAAAACATAAAAACAGACAACAATACAATTACCCAAAGTGTTCTTTCCCACTGAAGACATTTGGGGATATCACCAAATTTTCTTCTAATTATGGAGCCATATTCCCTTTCTAAAACTGCACCGACTTGTGAAGGTACACAACACTTACTCTTTATTAACATAACATCAACAAATTATCCCTACTTTTTGATATAAATTTATTTGCTTATCACATCCTTCTTTATTTTATTATTACATATTAACCAAACCTACCATTGATAGCTCCAGTCAAAATTTCTTTGTACTATTAAATTCAATTGAAAATCATACTTGATTTTCCAGTTCCTTACTCTCAATAATTTTGCTGTTAGTAAATTCAAAATTAATGTTTTTGTTGTCCAATTTCATTGTCCCTTATAAAATATTATTAAGAACACTGTTTTAAGGTGTACCTCTGCATTTGCCTTGACGGTTTCATTTATTAACCAAAACAACTACCAGGATTTCTGTATATTCTCACTTTCCCATCACAAATGGAAATAAGTACCAGTTTTCTGACTCCTCCAACATAACTTAGAATAATAATTAGTATCTAATTGATTCTGCTTCACCAGAGTTAAATGCCATCTTCAAACTAACTTTATTATTATTATTATTAAAATTTCCCTTTTCCTTACAGAAATGAATGTTAATATTCTTACATTCCATATATGATTCAAAAACCTCAATATCTATTTCTACTTCCATATCATGTCTGCATAATGTTTTAAGAGAATCTTGTTAATCTCCTGTTTATATCATATATTATAAGTTTTACTAATTACTCCTTACATTATCTTATTTTTGCCTACCATTTTTTACTGTGAAACCATTTTTTCAAACCCTGTAAGATCCCTACATTTACAATTCCTTTTTACCCAATCTTTGTTCCACTGCTCTAACATCTTCATCTTCACCTTCTTCTTCTTTTTCATGATCCCTCCAGAGGGATCTCTTGACACTGGGGGAGTGGGCAAAGCAGTGGCAAATGAGCTTCAACATTAGTAAGTGCAGAGTGATGCATGTTGGGGCAAACTTTCAAAATAAACTTTCAAAATAAACTAGGTTATGCAAGATATTCTTTTGTTTAATTGTTCTTCAGTCATAATTTTTTCTAACCATGCTTTTATCCTAAGAACATGTTTCTTTCTTATTAAATTCTCCAAGTTTCCTGCAAATTTCTCCAATTTAGCTACCAGAAGCAGTAGGGGAATTGATGGAATAATATTTTTAATGCTTATTTCTAAGTAAAAACTTAAACAAACAAATAAATACTGTATCACTACTGGTATCAATATTGGCCTTTTCTTCCTGAGATTCAGTACTGTACTTCCTTCCCCAAATCCTGATATCTCATGAGCTTTTCACTCTCTTATTTATGTGTTTGTTCTTTTACTTATTTATGATACTACCCATCTGACCAATTGATTACTCTGGGCAGTTCACACAATAAAAGAACATCTATTCTTAGGGTTCCCACAAAATTTCTGTAAATGTCACCTGTTATGGGACTTGGCAAGTAGCACTATGGACAGGAATCCCTTGGTGGAAATTTTCTTATAAAGGGAGAAGGACCCATCATCATGGGCAAATTCTCTTCTCCCCACCCCTCGTCTCCCATATCCAAAACACATTTTTACCACTCATCCCTCCTACCAAAGGTTTTCAGCCAATTACAGCATAGAATACAATGCCTATCAAAACTTAGTTCCATTCCCACAGACTACCACTTGTTTTGACTACACATTCAACCCCCCACATTCACACAAACAATGTAAGCTGCAAAGCGACAATGGGTGTTGCTCTATTCCTTTAATGTATATCTATAAAACAGAGGTATGGGTTTGTATGTGCTCTAAAGGAACCCACACCCCTGGACCAATCTCACTGAAAATGTGCACATACATACCTTGGGCTTGCAAGATCAGCACTGTGGGGGTCTCAAACCCCATTTGGAGGTTTATGCCCCTCAAAGTGGGATGCAAAGGGGATACCCCCATCAGTCGGAGAAGCAGCAACGAAACAGCAGTACTGTGCATACGCAGCACAGCCAAGCCAGAGGCGATTAGCAGCCACAGCTATCTTCAGCGGCGGGGTTTCTGGCCCATAAACGTACAGTTCTGTCAAGCTGCGGCCTCCTTTTGTTGACCAAAGGAGGCCGCGGCTTGACAGAACTTTATGTTTATGGGCTGGGGAAGCCGCCGGGTGGAAAAGTAAAATCACAGTCAAGCCGCGTCATCCTTGCTTTAAAGGACAAAAACAACCCAGGCAAGGCCGGGTAATTAGCTAGTTTAAAATACAGAAGCATCAGAGATATTACATGAGTGTTAGACAACAACAACCAGTCAGTTGTTTTGTGTTTTCATGTATGTGTGCATGACTCTCATTTTCTGAACTGACATTTTGTGCAAAATTAGAAGGCCTTGGTGAGGGGGGGGGGAGCATTCTTTATCTCACAGGGCTTGAAAATTCATATCCAAGATACAGGTCACTCCCATACCCATGAGTTCAGTATCCACAGTTTCAGTTATTGGTGGGACTAAAAATATTCAGTAAAAATCCTGAAATAGTTAATGTGTATGTATTTCTATGGTGCATTACCAGAGCAGGCCACTAGAGGCCAATGTTTGCAATGTAAAATACAGGGTTCACTGTTATCTGCATTTTCAGGTGTCTGTGGTAGATCGCAGAATGTATCCCCACAGATATGGGCGGGCAACTTGTACTCACTGATATAAGATGCTCTAAATCAATTAGAATGAAAAATTTAGCAAGCATACTTCATTTAATGAAGATAACCTCATCCATTTCTCCTCTCCTTCTGAGAGAGAAACAGAGAGGGGGAAATATATTTTCCCGCTTGCAATCAGATCTTTATGCAAATGTTGCCAACTCCCCAAAGAAATCTCATGGGAAATCTTGTAGGATTTCTCAGTTTTATTTCTTTTCTCTGGGAAAAAAAACATCAAACTGTGAGATTATTACGATTCTTACACCGGATGGTATCTTTCTTGTTTGAGATTGTTGGAAAGGCTCTCGAGCTGCAGAGAATTCAAACATTTGCTGTGCAGAGCATCACAAAACAGCAGGGTTGGGTTGAAATCCAGAGATTTCTATGGTGTCTTCTGTTTTTTTAATGGTTCTGTAAACTGCCTGGAATCCCAATTCTGGAGGGAAGACAATAAATGAATACAATAAATGAACAAAACATAGTAAATCAGGTTGGCAGGTCAGCAGTTCAAGACCTGAGTGTGTGTGACAGAGTGATTGCCCGTCGTCTGTCCCAGCTCTTGCCAATCTAGCAGTTTGAAAGCAAGAAATTGAAAGTAAATAAATAAGGTACCATTTTGGCAATAAAGATAACAGTGTTCCATGCACTCTGGTGTCTAGTCATGCCTGCCGCATGACCACAGAAACGTCTGCAGATGTAGACAATGCTGGCTCTTTGGCTATAAATGGAGATGGGCACTGGACCCTAGGGTCAAATATGACTGGCTTTTGAGCAAGGGTGACCTTTACGTTTATGCAATTACCCCTGAATGCTGGAGACACCTAGACATCAACTCAGACAGGTTTGTAAGAGAATAGGCAGCCCTTCCAAACATGTATCAAAGATTTGCCATTGTAGTTGCACAGTGTTATCTTTCCATGTGCTTTTCGCCTTCAGTTCAGTCTTTGGCATGTGAGGCTAGTTAAACATGTTGCTGAAATGAGTCAAAGAAAGATCCATGCCTATGAATGAATTGCAGATGCTAATTTAACTCCTTTGTACTTCCTTCCCTACATTTCTCACTGCTGAATATATTCATGAACCTCAGCTTGAACAGACCTTCTTTCGCTCTCTTATCTAGTCACCATCTTTTGCTAGTGAGATACAGCTGTCACACTAAAGGACTTTAACATGTGCAAAAGCACCATTGTTCAGGTAGGCAAAGGATAAGATAGAAACTGTCACGCAGCATCTACATCCAGCTATGGACTAAGATGGGGGATATGTATTTTTTCCCAAAACAAAACTTCACGTTTTAATCAATTCTCAACCAAACTCTGGTTCTTCTTTGGAGTCTAAACTTGTAGTTTCACATGAGAGTTCTCTGCTTCAAAATGGCTTTAAGAACTTGTCATCATTGTTGGCTGCTACTTGTGTCTGATTAAACATTTTCCGCCTGAAAATCCTTCTCACTGTAGTGGAATGTCCCACCAGATTGTAGCTAAATCTATATATCTAAAGCAAAAACGTATGTTCGTGGGCTCTCGATGCATGCCACCCAGCCAGAACCCACCCCCAACAAATTATCACCGGACCAACCTTCACCGGCCTAGAGGTCAAAGAAGGGGGTCCGGCAGCCACGGGTGGGGCAGAAGCCCTAACAGTGAGGAAAGCGACAGGGGCGCTAGAGTGGTGACATCACATCCTGTTGCCCAAATCACCTGCTGGTGAGCGTACACATGCAAGTGCGCACACATCACACCCTCACGCAAGGCTGCAGGAGGCGGCCGCCGGGACACTTCCAATGAGGCGGCCTCCCACACAGTGCTGCGAGGCTGCCACGGCCCATCCGACGCTGCATCCCCCCAAGACAAGGCCATAGGAGGTGGACACCAGGAGACTCCCAACAATGCCACCAGCCCTGTCTCCCACCCAGTGCCACAATCCCCAATAATGAGTGGGGATATGAGGCCGCTGGAGATGGCCACCATGTCTCTCACACCACTGTGGCCTGCCCAGCCTCCCCCCCCAGCACTGCCATCGAGATCTCAAGGCGGCAGGCTGGTATCCACCGGGGAAGCTGCCTTCTCTTGCACACAACTGCCTGTTGCCCTTGCAACTCCCCCTTGCTGTTTAGATACTGGCCTCAAAACAGTGAGGGGGTGATCCCAAGGCGGCAGGCAGTTCTCCACAAAGGCACCTTCCCTTGAACATAACTGCCTGTCGCCCTTGCCACTCCCCCTTGCTGTTACGATACTGGCCTCAAAACAGCGAGGGGGAGATCCCAAGGCAGCAGGCAGTTCTCCATAAAACTGCCTTCCCTTGCGCATAAATGCCTGTCGCCCTTGCCACTCTCCCTTGCTGTTTCGATACAGTCCTTGAAACAGCAAGGGGGAGATCCCAGAGCTGTAGGCAGTTCTCTGCAAAGGTGCCTTCCCTTGTGCATAACTGCCTGTCGCCCTTGCAACTCCCCATTGCTGTTTCGATACTGGCCTCAAAATAGCAAGGGTGAGATCCCAAGGTGGCAGGCAGTTCTCCACAAGGGAAGCTGCCTTCCCCTGTGCAGAACTGCCTGTCACCCTTGCTACTCCCCCTCGCTGTTCCCAGACTAGCCTCGAAACAGCGGGGAAGGCACCCGCCACACCCCTCCCAATGTTGCCGACCACCCGGACCCCCACCCAGCACCGCCATCCTCACCACTGGACAGGGATGCGAGGCCACCAGAGGCCAACAAAAAAAACCCTGGGGCGAAGCCCGGGCACAAATGCTAGTAGTATAATAGAATGTAGTAGTATAATAGAATGATAAAGAACTTGTAGATTAAGGGGAAATGCATGCAAAAATGCATATGTTCATGAAAATGAAAGAAGCATGCAAATTGCATTTCTGTTAAATGTATGCATATTGTTGCGATAATAGCAATCTTGCATGCACTAACACTGGGTATAAATGAGAGGGAGCTTTACAACCTAGTGTGATTGTTCTTTGCCACTAACTTGATTGGTAAAGTTATTTCCCCACCCCTGGCATTTAAGGTAAGCCCTTGCCCTCTCTTCCTATTTCTTTGCTCGTTTCCATTATATTGCTAATAACCTTCTTTACTTCCTCTGTCTTTTGACCAAGCAAGAAGCATGGAGACCACATTTCTCCTTTTTATTTCTTCTGACTGTAACCATAGATGGTAATGGTAAGTAAAGATTACCTTTTCATCTCAAAATGCTTCTGAAATTCTGTTTAATACAAAGTGCTGGTTTGAGTGTGGGAAAAACAAGAAACCAAAGGGGTGAGCAAGGGATGAGAATGAGCTGATTTTCCCACATTTTCTCCGTGCTGCTGTTGTTGGTTTATCCCCCTACCTGATACTCTGCTGTCTAAGGGGAATAATTCACATCCCCCAAGATTTATTAGGTATTAGGCCAAATTGTCAACAAAAATGTAGGAGAGAAAATGTACATGTATGTTCCTTTGCAATTCTTTGTTTCACAGCTCCACTGGAGGCTATCAGGAAGATTTGCCTTCCTGTATGAGTCTCTCCAGGTAGGAGGTATATTCCCTCAGTCCTATAAATTTCACAAGTCCATTTGGTGAGGAGTTGCTTAAGGTAAAGGTCTCGCTTGCTTGAAAACCAGCTGTGTCTGACTCTAGGGTGTGGTGTTCATGTCCGTTTACAGCCAA